>ML793211.1:94964-157852 GCA_009831015.1 Picea engelmannii | reverse complement strand
ATATTGCAGATCCATATCTAAAATCCAGGCATTATATAGAGTTCGGTTACTTGCGCTTAATATGTTCTTTCAACAGATATTATTGTAAGTCTGTTAAACTCTTATTTAGAAATAATATATCAACGCTTCTTCTGCTCTTTCAATATATATATTGTTGTAAGTCCTTTGAACTTTTATTCAAAAATAAAATATCAAGGATTTATGCATAATACATCGAAATCAACATTTGTTATTTTTTTTATAATTAATGTTATTTGGTAGAAAATTGGGGTTAATAATGTTTTTTAAGTAAATTGAAATGGTTAATATATTTTTATAAATCAAAGTTTTAAGGGTTTTCCACTTGAACTTTAATGATTTTAAGGATCATTACAACATAAAACTATATCTTTTATAATTTTCTGTTTTACCCAAAATAAATTTAACAGGGAAAAAACGATAACAGGTTTTTCCTAAAGGCTAGCAAGACTTTTTACATTTTGAACTATAATTACATAGTTTGAAGTCTAGTTGGTGTATTAAAGCTTTCAAGATGTATATTCCCCATAGATATGTGTATTCTGATGGCTATGCAACTAGTTGTTATAACTAGAAATGCCCAAGATCTGTAACATCATATGAGGCAATACACGATCCATGTCAACTCTTACCATGGATATGGCACTGTCAAGGATCACAAATTGAAATTGAGATAAATCTTTTTAAGAATTCTCAGATCCATACATTAGCAATATTTTGGCTTTACCAACACAGATATTTTGCGCAATTCACTTTCTATTCTCTTATTTGTATTAGTTTTAACAATTCTCTAATCTGGTCTTGGACAAAGATATTAGTCTTAACAATGTTTACAAAACTTTTATTTCATTATAGTTCTCAGTGCAACTAATTTTCAATGTACATAAGCAACCATTAACTCACAATGCAATAATAATTCAAAGATTTGCAATTATTCAATTCTATCCGAACCCTTTGCAGTTGATACCAAATTAGCTAAATCTCTAGAGGCCGGGACACATCATGGTTTTGTTTTTTTATTTTATTTCTGATTATAATGGCTGGTTTATTGTTTTCAATGGTTGCTTAATTGTAACAGTAGGGGATATCTTCTCTTGTGTTTAATCATGTGGAACCTAATCCATAGTAAGTAGTTGAGTTATTTTTTTGAGTGGGGTAATAGTTTAGTATTTATTGGCTTGACTGTTACCACTATAACTTAGGCATTCCAACGGACTCTTCACACTGTACAGGTAATAGAATATTTTAATAATACATTTCATGGTCAACTTCTACACCGGACTCCTCACACTGCACATATAACAAAGTATCTTACTAATACACTCCATCTAAAGCTTCTATATATCCAATTATATATATATATATATATATATATATATATATATATATAAAATAAAGTCAATATTTATTTTTTCAATAGCCACATTTTTCACACATTCCAACAACAATATAATTAATCACTTCAATATTAAAGTCAAACCAAACAATATGTATAATGTATTTATAGGTCAATGAGTACTAACAATGATGTTTTTGGAATAAATATTACAATAGAATTTGTTTGGGTTTGGTTTGAATCAGTTGGAGGTTTTTGAAAGATTTTCTCAACCCCTCTCTCTATGTTTAGAATAAGTTGGATTTGAATCCAACTATATAATTGTGATGTAATTGTGTAGAAAAATAATGCAATGCCAATATCATTTTGTTCTGTAATCTTGTGCAATCACTGCAATGTCAATTATCAAGTTGGTATCAAGCCTTGTTGGGTTTAATCCCTCACGGGAGTGCCAAGGAAAATGTTTGGGCTTAATTCCTCACTCGGTTTAATTCCTTACGGGAGTGCCAAGGAAGATGTGAGAGGTGTGATTATCTATAAATATGTAGAATATAAGAGTTTATTTTTGTGAGTGATTTTGTTAGATTCATAATGAAGAAAACAACATAAACATAATAGAAATAACTCAAGCAATTTGGAAACCATGATGAACAGAGATAAATAAATAATGGCATAAAATGCATACTCTATATTCATCAATGAACAAATAATCATGTCATATATGTACATATATAATACAAAAAGACCATAACTGTCATGTAACTATATAGTAGTTAGGTAAACTAACTAACTTATGATTAGAGTTTTAACGTACCCCCTTAATCTTAAGTTCGTTATTGCCTAAAAAATTGCCACTACTTGAGAATCAACAATGTGTCAAGCGAATATTCAGAGGGTTGCCTGAAGATGCTCTCTGAACTATGAAAAAAAAATAGCAGAAGTTGATGTCTTCTACTAAATTGGTGGTTTAAGGGTGACCACAATCTCATTTGGTGGTTTCGGGATGACCACAAACCAATCTGGTGGTTTTGGGATGACCAAAAACCAAATGTCTAGCAGAAGATGATGTCTTCTGCTAAATGACATCGTTTTAAGTTGACCATAAGCTAACAAGAACTCAAGGATCAAAAATCTGAAAATGTAACAAGGAGAACTTCATGTATTCTGCTCAATTGGTGGTTTGAAGATGACCACAAACTATCAACAACAATATGTTCAGGAACAAGACTGCATCGGTTCACAGATTCTAAATCAAACTTGGAACCTGACTGAAAAATTTAGATTTCCCACCTGTTAGGGACAACTGGTTCAAATTACCTTGACCGTCATTCACAAGTATGGCCAAGAATATATCCAGCACCTGTATAAGGTACCGGAACAATGTGTATGTTTTCACAATGTAAAGTGGAAAAGGTTAATCAAACTCTCTTCTGGTAGAGTCTGAAGACTTGATATTCAACTAAGAAGACTACATCAATTGGTCCCCGATCATACCCTATATCATCAAATCTTGAAAAACATTAATGTCCATCAACTGTAGAAATATCTCCAATAAGGTACGATTGTACTTGTGCATAAATCCAAAGACAAGACTTCTCCAATAAGTTTTCTTCCAAATGCCAACGCCAATTCTCTAACCATTCAAAATGAATATGTTTCCTCTTGTGTTTTTGACACCTTACTGAGAGGTGATTTTTCTTCCCACAAAATCTGCATGGGTGAAGATCAAAATAGATTGAATTATCATGGCCAAACCTATCACAATGTTTTCACTGTATGGGTTCTTTATCCAACCAATTAGCAACATCATCATCAACAATATCTTGTACCAGTTCCTTACCAATATCCTCAATCTCTGTCTTCTTATCATCATTCAAAAAACCTCCACTCATTTAGCAAATAGTTTTTTATAATTAGGAATATGAAAAAGGTTGTCAGCATCCTTTACATATCCTATTTCATATCGATTTCGTTTAAATCATAATTCTTCCCATGGTCGAACAATTCTTATTTCTTTGCAACATTTATCCACAACTTTTTTTTGACATAGAGACTTTATCCAACTGATATTCATGTTTATGAGTGTCATCACTAGTCAACTGAGCGTCTTCATTATTTTTTTCCTTGATGTCATTGTGTTTGTTGAAATCATGTTGTTGGTGTCTAAGGAGATTTATCTCATCAGATAACATTTTTTTTAAGCTTGAACATATCAATATTCTTGTGTGTTACTTGTAAACAAGTAATCACTATACTCAGAGTGTGCCTGTTTATTGGAATTGTAGATTCCGTAGTTGAGTTAATTAAGGAGTGTTGTAGTGTAAATATTTCTTCAATTCTCACCATTATGCAGAATAGCGGAGAAATATGATCGATGACTTAGACGCACACAAAGATCCTAAGACCCTCTTACTCAATTTCAGGTGGGTCGAGGATGCGAAGACAAATATGCAATTTGTTAGACCCCTTATAACACCTTTACAAGTTCAACGCCAAAATAAAAAAACCTTTTAACTCCAATTACAATAAATGGAGAAAACTCCTCCACAGAAAACCTTATAACTCCTTAAATACACATCAAAGTCTTCCTTTATCAAAATCTTCCCTTAAGTTATATTGCGAAAAGAGCGCACCTTATAACTCCTTGAGTTTCCCTTGAAATAAACTTTATAACTTAATGAAATCCACTTATCACTCCAAATAATTTTTCCCCAAACACATGCATATATCAATAATAATAGGAAGATACATCCACCACTTTAAGTGGTTCTCGGCTGAACTTTTTTTTTGGTATAAATTTTGCAATCACTTACTAAAAATTATCTCATAGATGCCACTCATAATGAGAGTATGGTCCATCAGATTGTTGTATTATCATAGAGAATAAAGTAGCCTAAAGTATCTAATTGTATATCCTCATCATTATGATGTCCTTAGAATAATATGCACAACACTCTCAATGTCCACGATATCACTAATTTCGCCAACTTTAAAAAGATATGTAGCATTTTAAAAAGGATTACCTTTGTACGTTTGCAAGTGAGAAAATCGCAGGTCACTTCTTTTAAACTTCATGCAATTTTGAAACCATACTGTGAGATATTTTCTATAGTCATGTGAGAAAATTGCATGTTTCTTCTTTTAAACTTCACACTGAGAAAATGGTTGTTAAGCTTCACTCATCCTGCCTCTTTTCTCTGCAGCACAACCTTCTATTTTGGTTTTATCTTTACACGACTATATCTGGATTCCAGATTCTTCTCCTCCCATATTGGCAATCCACATCAGCATGTATTAGATTCATAATGAATTCTGAGGGGTTATGCGGGGATCTATGCCAAGAACCATCAGAATCCGCATATCATCATCCTCAACAATTTCATATAATCGAACAATCGGGCAGTATGAAGGTTGTTCTGATTTCTGGTCTACATCATATGCATAGACCAAAGGCTTCTCCAATTTCTGGTGTACACCATATGCACACACTAAAGGCTTCTCTGATTTATCTTCGTCGTGCAGAGAGATAATATTTTTGCAGTGTAGTATAGTGGGCCCTAATAAATACAGGGAAACAACAATGAACCTCCACGATGGTCGCGTTACCTTCAGCACTGTGAATTTTGTCCCTCACTAAAATCATTTAGGGATTAACCCTTTTCTTCCAATGATTCTCACAATCCCACACACATCAAGATCATAAATGTGCTCTCATACCAATGTTAGATTCGTAATGAAGAAAACAACAGAAACATAATAGAAATAACTCAAGCAATCAATAAACCATGATGAACAGAGATAAATAAATACTAGCAGAAAAGGCATACTTTATATTCATTAATGAGCAAATAATCATGTACATAGAATAACATATATAATACAAAATGTACATATATAATACAAAAATACCATAAACTATATAACAATGAGGTAAACTAACTAACTTATGATTAGAGTTTTAACAGATTTTTGGTGTTGGGAGTTTTGTGTGTTTTATTTCTTTTGTGCATTGAAAGAAGTGGAGGCTGAGGATATTTATCATCACCATTTCCTTCAAGACTGCAACAATCATTGCCTCTTTGCAAGAGAAAGGATTTTTTGAGGTTGGTGTTAGAGACATTTCCTTTGTTTCCACAAAATTCAATCTAATCATGCCAGACAATTTGCTGACCAAGACATGAAGAGGTACATCTGGAGCATTTAAAGATCTATAGATCTGGACTTATATTTGATTGTTCATTGAAAAGGAGGACATCACCATGTTTGTGTGTTGTAATAATAGTGTGTTGTGTTAAATGAAAGATCATTTTTGTGTGGAGGAGTCATTGTTGCTAGAAGACTAACCTGCTACCGTGGAGAACAATCATCAGAACTTTGGAAATCATTGATACAAGAGAATCCAACAGATGGGTAGAGGAAAGGAGTGGCATTGGAAGATTGCAGAAAATAAGTGATGTCTGAGGCTGAGGCGTGAAAGGGAAGAGCTCAGAGATCCCCTGCGATTGAGACTATGACGTTGAATATTTGAATCATAGCACTGTCGAAGAGGGAACTGAGCCCTGGATCAATACCAAAAACTTTCCCAAGGCTATAAGGCTTTTGCATATTTTGTTAATGTCTAAATGGGGGAGATGGTGCTTGTGATTTTCAGATTCTATTTGTTTTCTTGCCATCATATGTGCTCAATTCCAGGGATATGTTCTAGGAAATAAATGGAAAGGTGTTGCGTTTCTATTGAGTGTGCAGGTATTTTTTAATGTAAGAATTGTTTGTGTGTGAAATTTTATTATGAAGAACCAATTATATACAACAGAGTAGTGTGATTTAAATTGGTGGTTTTTGAGGTGTCGAAAGAACAAATCATTAATTTGATTATTCCTACATTTTGTAAGATGTTGGTTGGACTTGTTGTGTTTTGGTTCTTCAAGAGAATCAATTACAGGTTATTCTTGTGTATATTCTTGTAGATATGTTTAAAGAAGGTTAGTTGTATGATTGACTTCTTAAAATATCCAGTAATTAGATGGCTATCTTATACCACTATCGAAATTTTCTCTTAGGGGGAATTCCACACATGGTAGTGTATCCATAGGATAATTCAATATCGAGATTGTCATTCATGAGGTCCTCCAAATTCATCAATGATGGTTAGAAGGGTTGTTATCTTAAATGGCTTGAAAGGGAAGCTAGAAGTTGTGGAGAAGAAAAACCCTATACCTGAAGATTTCAGAGTGGATAGGAGTCCTAATGAATGCCATTTATTAGGTTGCATATACTTGTGGTTATATGTGGCTGTCTAAAGGAAAACTAACGTATACTTTCTATAACAAGTGTGAACTTGAGTTTGCAAGGATATGTCGATACAGATTGAGCAGAAAATATAGTGGACCAGAAAGGCACATCTGGCTATTGTTTTACCGTAAAGTTTTTCCATGGTTGCCTAGTGCAACAGGAAACAAAGATTTGTGGCCTTGATTACCACAGAAGCAGAGTATATATCATTGAGTGTGTGAAGCAGTGCGTCTTCATAAAATTCTGACAGATTTACTTGATCATAAGATGGATTCTATGATTATGAATAGAGTTGTGTGAAACTCTTTGAGAACCTTGTGTTTCATGATAGATAAAAAAATGTTGAAATAAAATATAATTTTTAGAGACATGATGCAAAGGAAATAAGTACATGTGTTGTACCTTCCTACACATGAGAAGATTGCAAACATCTTCACCAAACTGACTAGGTGAATAAAACCTCTCTAGTTGAGAGGGAGTGTTGATGACTACAACCAAGACAAAGTTGGAGAAATTTCGTATGAGACTTGTCCTGATGGAGAATCCATCCCTATTTGAGAGGGTGTATTGATGATATTTGATAGTTGTAGTTGATTTTGAAATCTGCCTCAACTCAGTGCCAGAATTTACCTTTGGAGGAACGCTTAAACTAGTGCCAAATTTTACCCTTTGAAGCACGTTTTAAAAATCGCAAGCGGAGCAGGAGTTTCCACTATGGCTCGAAAGTGCGAATGGACTAAGATAACATAGGATGAATTTTAGAGTAGGCAAGTTGGCAGAAGACACAAGCTTAAAAATCCATTGTTATCAGAATATGTTATGGTAGCCGTTTCGACACTTGTGAATAGGATAGAAGGAAAATTGATCCAAATGTGTGTGTGTGAATGTTATTTACGATTTTCCTGTTATTTCTGTTTTCATAAACAAGTGAATGAATATCCAAAGAGGAGAATGGAACTATGAGTGTTAGTTTTCAGTTTCAATTGTTTCTCTTCATTTGAAGCTCTGCAAAGTGTGCATCGAGCCAGAGAGGAATGCAAAGAAATCGAGAGGAATTTCTCTGCAAGAAATACCATGGATCTGAGTTATCGAAATCCATCAGACGCAAGGAGTGCACAGGAAATCAAAGTCTAAACTAGACAAAGCTCAGGAGGAACAACACGTTGGAAAGTGTTATCGAGATCCAAGAACCCATTCCCTGGAAGAAGCGAAGGTTGAGCCTTCGAAGACTTAGAAAATCTTCTGAGTCTGAAGAGAGTGAAAGATCAGAAGGAGGAACATGAGACCTCGCAATATGTTGGATCAAGGGGAGTTGCAAGGAGGTTAGTGATGAAGAAGAGATCTGACCGTAGATATGGAGGGTGTTGTGAGCCATTCATTAAGCTCCTCAAGCTTTCGGCATTTCGGCAACTTGGAACCAGAAGACCCATTTCGGCCCCAAACTAGAAGATCCTAACTGGGAGGTCGCGCATCCCTCAGGAGGGATAGGGGGTCTGCATTAGGTGGTATCAGAGCATAAGTTCTTCGTTTGTAGACTTCAGGTGAAATAAAGAGTAAGAGACAAAGAACTTAGATTTGTACTCTGTGTGTGACAAGCAGTCAACACAATGTCGCCAAGGAGATGAGAGGCACCTTTAGCCAACTGTCCTGTAGAGATGAAGATGTGAGAACTTCACGCTGGATTGGAAATGATGGAAGAAGCGCAGAGAAGAGCACCTGACGTTGGAGACGTCAATGAAGAAGAAAGTGAATAGGTTGAAGTTGAACAAGCTACACAAGAGGACATTGTAGAGGAACATTTGTTGAAAGCAGTTGCCACACTAGGAGGCAGAGCCAAGATAGAGGTTCCCATGTATGAGGGAAACCTAGATGATGAAGAACTGTTGGATTGGATAAGATCCATGGAAAGACACTTCAATTATGAAGACATCGATGAGGAGAAGAAGGTGAAGCACACAATCACCAGGTTAAAAGGACATGTAGCATTGTGGTGGGATGAACTACAGGTTGAGAGAAGAATCAAAGGAAAACAGAGGATAAAGAGTTGGGATAGAATGGTAGCCAAGCTGAAGGCCAAGTTCATACCCAAAGATTATCAGATAAATCTGTTCAGGAAAATGCAAAACCTGAGACAGAAAGGGATGAGAATTAAGGATTACACCGAGGAGTTCTACCGACTGAACATCAGAACTGGACAATGGGAGAGAGACGAATAGAAAGTTGTCAAATATATAAATGGCTTGAGATATGAGATCCAGGACAAGCTCATCATGACGTCAGTCAAAACTATCGAGGATTCTTATCAATTTGCGCTAAAGGAAGAGGAGAAGCTATCCAGAAAATAGAACCAGCGAGGAAGAAGTAAAGTCTCAGTCCCATGAAAAAGCAAGGGATTTAACCATGTTAGAGCACATTAGTCTAAGGACGAGGCTGAGAAACCACACAATCACTCAAAACAAGGAGGAAGTTCTCGAGAAATTCAGGAAGAGGTAGAGGAGGTGTAAGATGTTATGCTTGTGGAAAGACAGGGCACATGTCTTGGGAATGTCTCGAGAAGAAGAAGGAAGAAGGAGAAGCTCACATTTCAGAAGTCCAACGAAGAAATGTTAAAGCAAAGGGAGCAGAGGATGGAGCATCCCTAATGTTGAGAAAAGTTCTCTTGAAACTAGAGGAAGAAATTGAAAAGCGAGTGTAGAGAAACAGTCTCTCCAGGACAACTTGCAAGACTAAGGATAAAGTATGCAAGGTGATCATTGATAGTGGGAGTATTGAAAACCTAGTATCCACATAGATGGTGGAGAAATTGGAGCTGAAGACAACTGGACATGAAAAACCATACAAAGTCTCATGGTTGCAAAAAGGACACAAGGTAATGATCACTAAACAATGCTTGGTTGAAATCAAAATAGGAGGATATAAAGATGAAATCCTATGTGATGTAATTCCCATGGACGTATACCATATTCTGTTGGGAAGACCATGGCAGTTTGAAAGAAATGTCATTCATGATGGGAGGAAAAACACATATACATTAGAAAAGAATGGTAGGATGCATATGTTGTTACTAATAGAGGTGAAGAGAGTAAAGGAGGAAGCCAGCACAAGCATACTTCTCATGAGTGGGAAGTGTTAGAAAAACAGGACCGCGGAGCAATAAAATAAAAAAAATGCAGATAGAAAACATAGAAGACACACAATACAAGAGAGACACAGATTTATGTGGTTCACCCAGTGTGGGCTACGTCCACAAGAGAAATTGCCAGGTCCTTCCTTTATTATTATCCAACAAATGAATGGATACAACCTACAACAAAACCCACTGTAACTTCCTCTTCTTTCTCTCACATTCTCCTTTCTCAGAATACAATATTCACCATCGTCCATAGCCGCAATACATTTCCCTCATAAAAGAGGGTTGCCTTCTAGGGAAAAAAACCCTAACATAATCTCTACCATTAGATCTGTGGCCTTATAATGAATGGTCCATATTTACAATGAAATTACAATATACTTTTACAAGGTAATTTTTTCTTCGGGGGCTTCACCCCCAAACCCCCGCTGGGGGCCCGCTTGCCCCCAGACCCCCCAGCTGGGGGGATAGCCCCCCCAGACCCCACAGTGGGGGTACCACCCCCTCTGCACTCCCCCGCGTGGAAGAGTGTACATACTTCTCGAGTGTAAATACTTCATGGGGTATAAACACAGCTGAAAGAAAGGACCTCTAAATCAGGAAGATAATCAGGATCCACAACCAACAGGAAGGAGCTCCTGAAAGAAGTCAAGGAAGAACATAAGATGCAGTTTGTTGTGGTGAGGGAGCCCAGAGTCATCCTTACGAGTACATCAATGGATGATTTTCCTGAAGAAGTTCAAGAGCTGCTAGATAATTTTGTTGATATAGTGGTGGATGAGCTGCCAAATTCAGTGCCGCCCGTCAGGAGTATCATTCATCATATCGACTTGATCGTAGAAGCAAGTCTCCCAAACAAAGAAGCATACAGATTGACACCTCGAGAGAATGAGGAAGTGAAGGACCAAGCCCAATAGTTTCTAGACAAAGGTTTGGTCAGAGAGAGCTTGATTCCATGCACAACATCGACTGCGTTGAGCCCAAAGAAAGATGGAGGATGGAAAATGTGCACAGACTCGAGAGCCATCAACAAGATCACCATCAGGTATAGATTTCCTATACCAATAATGGCTGATTTAATGTATTGCTTAAGTAAATAAAAATTCTTTTATAAGATATATCTGAAAAGTGGATATCACCAGATTAGAATGAGAGAAGGTGATGAATTAAAAACAACCTTTAAGACAAACGAAGGTCTATATGAGTGGTTGGTTATGCCATTTTTCTTAAAAAATGCCCCGAGTACTTTTATGAGGTTGATGAATGAAATTCTGAAAGATTTCATTGGCAAGTTCATGGTTGTATATCTGGATGATATACTGATATTTAGCAAGACTAAAGAGGAGCATTTGAGGCACCTAATGCTAGTAATGAAGAGGCTACATCGAGATAAGTTGTTGATCAATTTGAAGAAGTCCTCTTTT
This sequence comes from Picea engelmannii, assembly GCA_009831015.1. Classification (NCBI taxonomy): domain Eukaryota; kingdom Viridiplantae; phylum Streptophyta; class Pinopsida; order Pinales; family Pinaceae; genus Picea; species Picea engelmannii. The sequence continues at coordinate 146,652 of ML793211.1, read as the reverse complement.
ATGAAGACATAACTCATTTATTTGGGTTTCGTGATCTCTTCGAATGAACTGAAGATGGATCCAAAGAAGGAGAAAGCGATCAAAGAATGGTCGCCACCAAAAAGCATGTTTCAGGTAAGGAGCTTCCATGGATTAACGAGCTTCTATAGGAAGTTCATTAGAGACTTCAGTGGGATTTGTGCACCCATTATGGATATAGTAAATAAGTGGCACAAGTCTTTTAAATGGATAGAGGAGGCCAAAAGGAGATTCAATATACTAAAGGAGAAGATAACAGAATGATCATTTTCGGTCTTGCCGAATTTCGAAAAGACATTTTAGGTGAGATGTGATGCGAGCAGAATTGCAATAGGAGCAGTTTTGAGTCAGGATAACAAACCTGTTGCATATTTCAACGAGAAGTTGATTGAGACTAAGAAGAAATACTCCACATATGACAAGGAGTTTTATGCCATAATTCGAGTTTTGAAGAAATGGAGGGATTATCTTGTCCTGCAAGAGTTTGTCTTGTATAGCGATAACAAAGCTTTACAATTCATAACCAGACAGGAAAAACTGAATCAGAGGCATGCAAAATGGGTTGAATTTGTGCAAAATTTTACTTTCTTCATAAAACATATTGCTGGGAATGCTAACAAGGTTGTTGATGCGTTAAGCAAGAGATGCTTGATCATGTAGGAATTCCAGGTGAATACCTTGGGGTTTGAACACCTTAAGGGAATGTATCATGATGATGTAGATTTCAATGAGGCATATGAGACATGTACTAATCCTGTGTTGAGAGATAGAGGTAAGTGGACATAATACATGATTCAGGAAGGACTGTTGTTCAGAGGACATTAGTTGTGCATACCAAAATGCTCAATAAGGGATAATCTTTTGAAGGAAAAGCACAGTGGAGGATTGGGTGGACATTTCGGCCATGACAAAACGTTTGCACAATTGAGCAACTCATACTATTGGCCATGTATGAGAACATAAGTAATAAAGTTTGTGAAGAGATGTAGAATCTGCCAACATACAAAGGGGAAAAGATAGAACACTGGTTTGTATCAACCATTGCCAATACCAGAGAGGCCTTGGGATGAAATAAGCATGGATTTTGTGTTGTGATTTCCAAGAACACAAAGAGTATTCGATTCCATATTTGTGGTGGTGGATAGATTTTCAAAGATGGCACATTTCATCCCATGCCAAAAGACTAGTGATGCAATGCCTGTTGCAAATCTATTTTTCAAAGAAGTTGTGAGACTTCACGGCCTAGCCAGGAGCATTATCTCGAATAGAGACACAAAATTTGTTGGTCACTTTTGGAGGACGTTGTGGAAGAATATGGGGAAGAATTTTTCCTTCAGCTCAGCTTATCACCCTCAGACAGATGGGTAAATTGAAGTGGTAAATAGAAGTTTGGGGAATTTATTAAGGAGTCTAGTTACTAAACATCATAACCAGTGGGATCAGATTCTGCCACAAGAAGAATCTGCTTACAACGACTAACCAAATAGGAGCACTGGAAGGATCCCATTCCAAATACTCTATGGAATGCAACCCAGGGGAGTGTCTGAGTTGAGAGACTTGGAACAAGGTGAGATCAGGAGCATTGGAGTAGAGGAGTTTGCTGCAGAGATGGAGTGACTCCATCACCATATCAAAGGACAGTTGGGGGGTTCTAATAAGAAATACAGCCACAGAGCTAATCAACATCGTAGGGAACTTCAATTTGAAGTAGGAGATCAGGTTTTAGCACATCTTAGGAAAGAAATGTTCCCTAGGGGAACATACAACCAGTTGAAGATGAAAAAGATAGGACCCTATAAGATCTTGAGAAAGTTTGATGCAAGCACCTATGAGATTGAGCTTCCATATTGTGTGGGCATTTCGCCCATATTCAATGTTTCAGGCCTATATCCATAAAATAAAAATGACACATAAGTGTCAGAAGCTCAAGGAAAGATTTAGTGGGAGAAACAGATGCCTGTGGAAAAAAGCCTCAGATGGAGAATATTGTTGATCAAAGGATCGACAAGAAGACTAGGAAGAAGACTTATTTTGAGTATCTGGTCAAATGGAAGGGACACCCAATCGAAGTTGCCAGTTGGGAAAATGAAGCTGCCATCTAGAAGCAGGGAAAATCAGTAGAGGAACTCATGGACAGGAGTCCATGAATTTTCGTCAAGCGGGGTATGATGCAGGAGCATCATTGAAAAGCACGCAGAGGCAGGACCACTCAACATGTGAGAGTTCTTCCAGAAATTTAAAATTGACAGCTGCAGCAAATTTTGAAATCTGCCTCAACTCAGCGACGAAATATACCTTTGGAGGCACACTTAAACTAGTGTTGAATTTTACCCTTTGAGGCACGTTTTGAAGATCAGAAGCAGAGCAGGAGTTTCCACTACGGCTCAGAAGTGCAACTAGACTAAGATAGCATCAAATGAATTTTAGAGTAGGCAATTTGGCATAAGCCACAAGCTTAAAAAGCCATTGTAATCAGAATATGTTCTGGTAGCCGTTTTGGCTCTTGTGAGTAGAACAGAAGGAAAATTGATCCAAATGTCTGTGTGTGAATGTTATTTACAATTTTCCTATTATTTCTGTGTGTGACAAGCAGTCGACACAATGTCGCCAAGGAGATGAGAGGCACCTTTAGCCAACCGTCCTTTAGAGAGGGAGATGTGAGAACTTCGCGCTGGATTGGAAATAGTGGAAGTAGCGCATAGAAGAGCACCTGACGTTGGAGACGTCAGTGAAGAAGAAAGTGAAGAGGTTGAAGTTGAACAAGTTGCACAAGAGGAAGTTGTGGAGGAACATTTGTTAAAAGCAGTTGTCAGACTGGGAGGCAGAGTTAAGATAGAGGTTCCTATGTATGAGGGAAACCTAGATGATGAAGAACTATTGGATTGGATAAGATCCATGGAAAGACACTTTGATTATGAAGACATCGATGAGGAGAAGAAGGTGAAGCAGGAAATCACCAGGTTAAAAGGACATGTAGCGCTATGGTGGGATGAACTACAGGCTGAGAGAAGAATCAAAGACAAACTGAGGATAAAGAGTTGGGATAGAATGGTAGCCAGGCTGAAGTCCAAGTTCATACCCAAAGATTATCAGATAAATCTGTTCAAGAAAATGCAGAACTTGAGACAGAAAGGGATGACAATTAAGGAGTACATTGAGGAGTTCTACCGGGTGAACATTAGAATGGAAAAATGGGAGAGAGACGAATAGAAAGTCGTAGGATATATAAATGGCTTGAGATATGAGATCCAGAACAAGCTCAACATGATGTCAGTCATAATTGTGGAGGATGCTTATCAATTTGCGCTAAAGGAAGAGGAGAAGCTATCCAGAAAATAGAACCAGCGAGGAAGAGGTAAAGGCTCGGTCCCATGCAAAAGCAAGGGATTTAACCATGCTAGAGCACATCAGTCTAAGGATGAGGCTGAGAAACCACACAATCACTCAAAACGAGGAGGAAGTTCTCGAGAAATTTAGGGTTGTGGAAGAAACTCTTTTAGAGGAAGAGGCAGAGAAGGTGTAAGATGTTATGCTTGTGGAAAGACAGGGCACATGTCTTGGGAATGTCTCGAGAAGAAGAAGGAAGAAGGAGAAGCTCACATTTCAGAAGCCCATCAAAGAAATGTTGAAGCAAAGGGAGTAGAGGATGGATCATCCCTAATGTTGAGAAAAGTTCTCTTGAAACTGGAGGAAGAAATTGAAAAGCGAGTGTAGAGAAACAGTCTCTTCAAGATAGCTTGCAAGACTAAGGATAAAGTATGCAAGGTGATCAATGATAGTGGGAGTACTGACAACCTAGTATCCATAGAGATGGTGGAGAAATTGGAGCAGAAGACAGCTGGACATCCAAAACCATACAAAGTCTCATGGCTGCAAAAAGGACACTAGGTAATGATTACTAAACAATGCTTGGTTGAAATCAAAATAGGAGGATATAAAGATGAAATACTATGTGATGTAATTCCCATGGACGTATACCATATTCTGTTGGGAAGATCATGGCAGTTTGAAAGGAATGTCATTCATGATGGGAGGAAAAACACATATACATTAGAAAAGAATGGTAGAATGCATATGTTGTTACCAATAGAGGAGAAGAGAGTAAAGGAGGAAGCCAACACACGCATACTTCTCATGAGTGGGAAGGAGCTCCTGAAAGAAGTCAAGGAAGAACAAAAGATGTAGTTTGTTGTTGTGAGGGAGCCCAAAGTCATCCTTACGAGTACATCAATGGATGATTTGCCTGAAGAAGTTTAAGATCTACTGGATAATTTTGTTGATATAGTGGTTGATGAGCTGCCAGATTCATTGCCGTCCGTCAGGAGTATCATTCATCATATCGACTTGATACCAGAAGCAAGTCTGCCAAACAAAGAAGCATACAGATTGACACCTTGAGAGAATGATGAAGTGAAGGACCAAGTCCAATAGTTTCTAGACAAAGGTTTGGTCAGAAAGAGCTTGATTCCATGTGCAATACCGACTGTGTTGAGCCCAAAGAAAGATGGAGGATGGAAAATGTGCACAGACTCAAGAGCCATCAACAAGATCACCATCAGGTACAGATTTCCTATACTGAGAATGGATGATTTAATGTATTGCTTAAGTGGAGAAAATTTCTTTTATAAGATATATCTGAAAATTTGATATCACCAGATTAGAATGAGAGAAGGTGATGAATGAAAAACAACCTTTAAGACAAACGAAGGTCTATACGAGTGGTTGGTTATGCCATTTTTCTTAACAAATGCCCTGAGTACTTTTATGAGGTTGATGAATGAAATTCTGAAAGCTTTCATTGGCAACTTCATGGTTGTATATCTGGATGATATACTGATCTTGAGGAGGACTAAATAGGAGCATTTGAGGCACCTAACACTAGTAATGAGGAGGCTACATCAGGAGAAGTTGTTGATCAATTTGAAGAAGTCGTCTTTTATGAAGACATAACTCATTTATTTGGGTTTCGTGATCTCTTCGAATGAACTGAATATGGATCCAGAGAAGGCGAAAGCGATCAAAGAATGGTCATCACCAAGAAACATGTTTGAGGTAAGGAGCTTCCATGGATTAGCGAGCTTATATAGGAAGTTCATTAGAGACTTCAGTGGGATTTGTGCACCCATGATGGATACAGTAAATAAGTGGCACAAGTCTTTTAAATGGATAGAGGAGGCTGAAAGGAGCTTCAATATACTAAAGGAGAAGATAACGGAACGACCAATTTTGGTCTTGCCGAATTTCGAAAAGACATTTTAGGTGATATGTGATGCGAGCGAAATTGCAATAGGAGCAGTTTTGAGTCAGGATAACAAACCTGTTGCCTATTTCAGTGAGAAGTTGAATGAGACTAAGAAGGAATACTCCACATATGACAAGGATGTTTATGCCATAATTCAAGATTTGAAGAAATGGAGGCATTATCTTGTCTCACAAGAGCTTGTCTTGTATAGCGATAACCAAGCAATTCATAACTAGACAGGAAAAACTGAATTAGAGGCATGCAAAATGGGTTGAATTTGTGCAAAATTTTACTTTTTTTATAAAACATATTGCTGGGAATGCTAACAAGGTTGTTGATGCGTTAAGCAAGAGATGTTTGATCATGCAGGAATTCCAGGTGAATACCTTGGGGTTTGAACACCTTAAGGGCATGTATCATGATGATGTAGATTTCAAGGAGGCATATGAGACATGTACTAATCCCGTGTTGAGAGATAGAGGTTAGTGGACATAATACATGATTCAGGAAGGACTGTTGTTTAGATGACATCAGTTGTGCATACCAAAATGCTCAATAAGGGATAATCTTTTGAAGGAAAAGCACAGTGGAGGATTGGCTGGACATTTCGGCCATGACAAAATGTTTTCACAGTTGACCAAATCATACTATTGGCCATGTATGAGAACATAAGTGATAATGTTTGTGAACAGATGTAGAATCTGCCAACATGCAAAGGGGAAAAGACAAAACATTGGGTTGTATTAACCGTTGCCAATACCAGAGAGGCCTTGGGATGAAATAAGCATACATTTCGTGTTGGGATTTCCAAGAACAGAAAGAGGATTCGATTCCATATTTGTGGTGGTGGATAGATTTTCAAAGATGGCACATTTCATCCCATGCCAAAAAACTAGTGACGCAATGCATGTTGCAAATCTATTTTTCAAAGAAGTTGTGAGACTTCACGACCTAGCCAGGAGCATTGTCTTGGATAGAGACACAAAATTTGTTGGTCACTTTTGGAGGACGTTATGGAACAATATGGGGATGAATTTTTCCTTCATATCAACTTATCACCCTCAGACAGATGGGCAGACTGAAGTGGTAAATAGAACTTTTGGGAATTTATTAAGGAGTCTAGTTACTGAACATCATAACCAGTGGGATCAAATTATGCCACAAGAAGAATTTGAATACAACAATTCACCAAATAGGAGCACTGGAAGGATCCCATTCCAAATACTCTATGGAATGCAATCCAGGGGAGTGTCTGATTTAAGAGACTTAGAACATGGTGAGATCAGGAGCACTAGAGCAGAGGATTTTGCTGTGGAGATGGAGTGACTCCATAACTAGATCAAAGGACAATTGAAGGGTTCTAATCATAAATACAACCACAGAGCTGATCAACATTGTAGGGAACTTAAATTTGAAGTAGGAGATCAGGTTTTAGCACATCTCAGGAAAGAAATGTTCCCTAGGGGAACATACAACAAGTTGAAGATGAAAAAGATAGTACCATGCAAGATCTTGAGGAATTTTGATGCAAGTGATTATGAGATTGAGATTCCAAATGGTGTGGGCATTTCACTCATATTCAATGTTTCAAGTCTGTATACGTACAACAAAAATGACACATAAGGGTCAGAAGCTCAAGGAAAGATTCAGTGGGAGAAATAGATGCCTGTGGTAGAAAAGCCGTAGATGGAGAATATTGTTGATCAGAGGATCGACAAGAAGACTAGGAGGAAGACTTATTTTTAGTATCTGGTCAGATGGAAGGGACACCAAATCGAAGATGCCAGTTGGGAAAATGAAGCTGCCATCCAGAAGCAGAGAAAATCAATAGAGGAACTCATATACATGAGTCCATGAATTTTCGTCAAGGGGAGTATGATGTAGGAGCATCGTTGGCAAGCACACAGAGGTAGGACCACTCAACATGTGAGAGTTCTTCCAGAAATTCAAAATTGACAGTTGCAACAAATTTTGAAATCTGCCTCAACTCAGTGACAAAATTTACCTTTGGAGGCACACTTAAACTAGTGCTGAATATTATCCTTTGAGGCACGTTTTGAAAATTGCAAGCAGAGCAGGATTTTCCACTACGGCTCAGAAGTGCGACTAGACTAAGATAGCATTGGATGAATTTTAGAGTAGGCAAGTTGGCATAATCCACAAGCTTAAAAAGCCATTGTAATCAGAATATGTTCCGGTAGCCATTTTGGGTCTTGTGAATAGAACAAAAGGAAAATTGATCCAAATGTTTGTGTGTGAATGTTATTTACAATTTTCCTGTTATTTCTACTTTCATAAACAAGTGAATGAATCTCCATAGAGGAGAACCGAACTGTGACTATTAGTTTTCTGTTTCAATTGTTTCTCTTCATTTGAAGCTTTGCAAGGTGTGCATTGAGACAGAGAGGAATGCAAAGAAATCGAGAGGAATTTCTCTGCGAGAAATACTGTGGATCTAAGTTATCGAAATCCCTCAGACATAAGGAGTGTGCGGGAAATTGAAGTCTGAACCAGACAAAGCTCAGGAGACACAACATGTCGGAAAGTGTTATCGAGATCCAGGAACCCATTCCCTGGAAGAAGCGAAGGTCGAGCCTTCGAAGACTTAGAAAATATTCTGAGTCTGAAGCGAGTGAAAACTTAGGAGGAGGAACGTGAGAACCCACAAGCCGTTAGATCAAGTGAAGCTGCGAGGAGGTTAGTGACGAGGAAGAGATATGACAATATATCTGGAGGGCGTTGTGAGCCATTGATCAAGTGCCTCAAGATTTCGACATTTTGGCAACCGGGAGTACAAGGGTCAATAGCATGGAACTCTTGACTAGTAGAACCCCGAAAAGATCGGAATCGTCAGAGCTTTGAGGGCCGAGAACCGTCAATCTATAGTGAGGGGAGATTTCATGATTTTGTTGACTGGGACGTGGAGTGGACAACTTTGTAAGACGTGCAGTTGTGAATTGAGAAACATCGAAATAAGCATAGATATCGATCCAAGAGAGATCTGAGATGTAGATCTTGCGTCATTGGGATTTTGGCATTCATGACTTGGAGGGGTCAGGCGCCTTGTATTGCAGGTTCTGATACTACAAACTGTAGCACACTTTCATGATAAAGCTTGTCATCATGGGTGTGTGGTCACGTGAGTTGGGAAAGGGGAGGAGCTAACCTCTGTTATCCCTCATCGGAGTTTCGGGACTTGGAGGAGCCAAGGACTCATTGTATTGGAAATCTCGAGGTCGCGGAACGCGATGCGCCTTTTGGGCCAAGTCTGTGGTCGTGCCCACGGTCACAAGGAGTGAAGAGCATGAGCCTATCACTTGGTCACACAAGTGAACATAGAGAAGGACATGTGGATTTGAAGAGGGAGGTTCCAACTCGGAACCAGAAGAACTATTTCAGCCCTGAACCAGAAGATCCTGACTGGGAGGTCACGTAGCCCTCAGGAAGGATATGGGGTTTGCATCAGGTGGTATCAGAGAATAATTTATTTGTCTGTTGACTTTAGGAGAAAGAAAGAGGAAGAGACAGAGAACTCAGATTTTTACTCTATGTGTGACAAGTAGTCAACATAATGCCGCCAAGGAGTCTAGAGGCACCTTTAGCCAACCATGTTGTAGAGAGGGAAATGCGAGAACTTCGTGCCAGATTGGAAACAATGGAAGCAGTGCAAAGAAGAGCACCTGATGCTGGAGACGTCAGTGAAGAAGAAAGTGAAGAGGTTGAAATTGAAGAAGCTTCAGGAGGGGATGTTGTAGAGGAACGTTTGTTGAAAACAATTTCTAGATTGGGAGGCAAAGTTAAGATAGATGTTCCCATGTATGAGGGAAATCTATATGCTAAAGAACTATTGGATTGGATAATATCCATGGACAAACACTTCGATTATGAAGACGTCGACGAGGAGAAGAAGGTGAAGTAGACAATCACCAGGTTAAAAGGACATGTAGCGTTGTGGTGGGATGAACTACAGGCTGAGAGAAGAAGCAAAGGAAAACATAGGATAAAGAGTTGGGACAGAATGGTAGCCAAGATGAAGGCCAAGTTGATACCCAAATATTATTAGATAAATCTGTTCAGGAAAATGCAGAACCTGAGACAGAAAGGGATGACAGTTAAGGAGTACACCGAGGAGTTTTATCGGCTGAACATCAGAACTGGACAATAGGAAAGAGATGAAGAGAAAGTCACCAGATATATAAATGTCTTGAGATATGAGATCCAGGATGAGCTCAACATGATGATAGTTAGAACCATGGAGGATGCTTATCAGTTTGCATTGAAGGCAGAGGAGAAGTTGGCTAGAAAATAAAACCAGCAAGGAAGAGGAAAAGGCTCGGTCCCAAGCGAAAGAAAATGATTTAACTATGATAGAGCACATCAGTCTAAGGACGAGGTTGAGAAACCACACAATCAATCAGAACAAGGAGGAAGTTCTCGAGAAAGACAAGATGGTGGATGAAACTCTTTTAGAGGAAGAGGCAGAGGAGGAGTAAGATGTTATTCCCGTGGAAAGACAAGACACATTTCTTGGGAATGTCTCAAGAAGAAGAAGGAAGGAGGAGAAGCTCACATTTTAGAATCCCAACAAAGAAATGTTGAACCAGAGGGAGTAGAGGATGGAGCATCCCTAATGTTGAGAAAATTTATCTTGAAACTAGAGGCAAAAATTGAAAAGCTAGTGCATAGAAATAGTCTCTTCAGGACAACGTGCAAGACTAAGGATAAAGTATACAAGGTGATCATTGACAGTGGGAGTACTGACAACCTAGTATCCATAGAGATGGTGGAGAAATTGGAGCTGAAGACAACTGGACATCCAAAACCATACAAAGTCTCATGGATGCAAAAAGGACACCAGGTAATGATCACTAAACAATGCTTGGTTGAAATTAAAATAGGAGGATATAAAGATGAAATCATATGTGATGTAATTCCCATGGATGTATGCCATATTCTATTGGGAAGACCATGGCAGTTTGACAGAAATTTCATTCATGATGGGAGGAAAAACACATATACATTAGAAAAGAATGGTAGGACACATATGTTGCTGCCAATAGAGGAGAAGAGAGTAAAGGAGGAAGCCATCACAAGCATACTTCTCATGTGTGGGAAGGAACTCCTGAAATAAGTCAAGGAATAACAAGAGATGCAGTTCGCTATGGTGAGGGAGCCCAGAGTCATCCTTACGAGTACATCAATGGATGATTTTCCTGAAGAAGTTCAGGAGCTACTGGATAATTTTGTTGATATAGTGGTGGATGAGCTGCCAAACTCATTTCCACCCATCAGGAATATCGTTCATCATATCGACTTGATACCAGGAGCAAGTCTTCCAAAAAAAGTAGTGTACAGATTGACAACTCGAGAGAATGAGGAAGTGAAGGACCAAGTCCAAGAGTTGCTAGACAAAGGTTTGGTCAGAGAGAGCTCGAGTCTATGTGCAGTATCGACTGTGTTGAGCCCAAAGAAAGATGGAGGATGGAGAATGTGCACGGACTCGAGAGCCATCAACAAGATCACCATCAGGTACAGATTTCCTTTACCAAGAATGGATGATTTAATGGATTGCTTAAGTGGAGCAAATTTATTTTCTAAGATATATCTTAAAAGTGGATATCACCAGATTAGAATGAGAGAAGTTGATGAATGGAAAATAGCCTTTAAGACAAACGAAGGTCTATACGAGTGGTTAGTTATGCCATTTGGCTTAACAAATGCCCCAAGTACTTTTATGAGGTTGATGAATGAAATTCTAAAAGATTTCATTGGCAACTTCATGGTTGTATATCTGGATGATATACTAATCTTTAGCAGGACTAAAGAGGAGCATTTGAGGCACCTAACACTAGTAACGAGGATGCTACAGCAGGAGAAGCTGATGATCAATTTGAAGAAGTCCTCTTTTATGAAGACAAAACTCATTTATTTGGGTTTCGTGATCTCTTCAAATGAACTGAAGATAAATCCAAAGAAGGTGAAAGTGATCAGAGAATGGTCGTCACAACAAAGCATGTTTGAGGTAGGAAGCTTCCATGGATTAGCAAGATTCTATAGCAAGTTCATTAGAGACTTGAGTGGGATTTGTGCACCCATGATGGATACAGTAAAGAAGTGGCACAAGTCTTTTAAATGGACAGAGGAGGCCGAAAAGAGCTTCAATATACTAAAGGAGAAGATAACAGAATGACCAATTCTGGTCTTGCCGAATTTTGAAAAGATATTTCAGGTGAGATGTGATGCGAGCGAAATTGCAATAGGAGCAGTTTTGAGTCAGGAAAACAAAACTGTTGCCTATTTCAGTGAGAAGTTGAATGAGACTAAGAAGAAATACTCCACATCTGACAAGGAGTTTTATTCCATAATTCAAGCTTTGAAGAAATGGAGGCATTATCTTGTCCCGCAAGAGTTTGTCTTGTATAGCGATAACCAAGATTTACAATTCATAACCAAACAGGAAAAATTGAATCAGAGACATGCAAGATGGGTTGAATTTGTGAAAATTTTTACTTTTGTCATAAAAAATATTGCTAGGAATGCTAAAAAGGTTGATGATGCATTAAGGAGGAGATGTTTGATCATGCAGGAGTTCCAGGTGAATACCTTGGGGTTTGAACACCTTAAGGACATGTATCATGATGATGTAGATTTCAAGGAGGCATATGAGGCATGTACTAATCCTATGTTGAGAGATAGAATTTAGTGGACAGAATACATGATTCAGGAAGGACTGTTGTTCAGAGGACATCAGTTGTGCATACCAAAATGCCCAATAAGGGATAATCTTCTGAAGGAAAAGCATAGTGGAGGATTGGATGGACATTTCGACCATGACAAAACATTTGCATAGTTGAGAACATCATACTATTGGCTAGGTATGAGAACAAAAGTGATAAAGTTTGTGAACAGATGTAGAATCTGCCAAGATGCAAAGGGGAAAATATAGAACACTAGGTTGTATCAACCATTGCCAATACCAGAGAGGCCTTGGGATGCAATAAGCATGGATTTTGTGTTGGGATTGACAAGAACACAAAGAGGATTTGATTCCATATTTTTGGTGGCAGATAGATTTTCAAAGATGGAACATTTCATCCCATGCCAAAAGACCAGTGACACAACGCATGTTGCAAATTTGTTTTTCAAAGAAGTTGTGAGACTTCACAACTTACCCAGGAGCATTGTCTCAGATAGAGGCACAAAATTTCTTGGTCACTTTTGGAGGACGTTGTGGAAGAAGATGGTGATGAATTTTTCCTTTAGCTCAGCTTATCACCCTTAGACAGATCGACGGACTGAGGTGGTAAATAGAAGTTTGAGGAATTTCTTAAGGAGTCTAGTTACTGAACATCATAACCAGTGGGATCAAATTTTTCCACAAGAAGAATTTGCATAAAACGACTCACCAAACAGGAGTACTGGAAGGAGCCCATTCTAAATACTCTATGGAATGCAACCCAGGGAAGTGTCTAAGTTGAGAGACTTGGAACAGGGTGAGATCAGGGGCGTTGGAGTAGAGGATTTTGCTGCAGAGATGGAGTGACTCCATAACCAGATCAAAGGATAGTTGGAGATTTCTAATCAGAAATACAAGCACAGAGCTGATCAACATTGCAGGGAACTTCAATTTGAAGTAGGAGATCAGGTTTTAGCACATCTCAGGAAGGAAAGGTTCCCTAGGGAAACATACAACAAGTTGAAGATGAAAAATATCGGACCATGTAATATCTTGAGGAAGTTTGTTGAAAACACCTATGAGATTGAGATGTGAGATGGTGTGGGAATTTTGCCCATATTCAATGTTTTAGATCTGTATCCAAATAGGAAAGATGAAACAGAAGGGTCAGAATATCAAGGAAAGATTCAGTGGGAGAAACAGATGCTTGTGTGGTACATACCACCCCCTAAAACCTCGGGTCGAGGTTCGCACAGGATCTTTCTACTTCTACCCTCGACTCTGATTGACTCTTTGTGTTCCCCACAGGGACACAGACACACATATAGTAGTGTTCCTCCACAGGTCCTTATGAGTGTGACCACGTGATAAAACACCAGGTGTCACCCAAGTCTCCTTCACAACAACAAAGTCACGCCCTCCTAATTCGAGCTTTCGAATTTCACGATATCCCAATTTCTGTCATCAAATTTCTAGCTCCCCTACTGCCGAAACCTGAAATGTTGATTCACCGAAATGTATTCAACAAAGGTTGGCTTCTCACAGAAGTTTCCACTGATTTAGAATTTCGGACTTCGCAATTTCGTGAATCCGGATGCAAGACTTCCAGTTCTCCAACCTATGAAACCCTGAAACAATCAACGAAGCTTGACTCTGTTTGGTGACAAGTGTGCCTCCTGTCTTCTCTATTTTCCTTTGTCTCTTACATGAATCCTTGCCACCTGTCACTCTTCCCGGCTTTCGAGACTCTCACTCCCAAAGCACTATCTCCTCCATTTATCGACACCCAAAGTGATGAAATCCTGAATTCTACGCCAATTCCTATCGCAACTCACGATTTTGGGACTTTCGTTCCACTGTTCTCCGGTCCTTGTCATTAGAGACCCTAAAATTCTGAAATGATATGACGGCTTGTGTAAAGCTTGATCAACAATCCACATTGAATCTTACCTCTCAAAGGATGTATTCATCCAACACTTATCCTTCTTGCAGCTATTCTGGATCCTACGGTCCCTGTGACTTCAGGAGTTCTCCTCAAAGAATTTTGACCACTCGTTTCCTCCTTGACAACTTTTGTGAAATAAACCAAGGTTCTTCCTTATAAAATTTACTTCTACTGGATGAATTCGACCCTCATCTCCCTTTGAAGTAGTTCGAGCTCCATCCTCCTTTGAACACTTCAACGACGTTAACCCTCCTGAGCTTTCCTTGGCCACTTCGAACCTTGAAATAACTCCTGCATGCACTCCTTGCGGCAGGCTTTCAAATACTTCTAAGTAATTGATTTCTTCGACTCTGTTCACCTTCGGTAACAACAGTCCTTCAACTCTCCCCTTGGTTGATAAGTTTTGAGCTCTCAACCAGCCTGCGCACACCTTGCACGGCTTTTGTGCTTCACTTGCACTTCTGTTGGACTGAGAACAACAATATCCCTCTTGATCTTTCATAGATAAACTCTGAAACTTCATCAATGCACTCCTTGCAGGAACTCTCTCTCAGGAAGAGAAACAATTGAAACTCATTCTCTTTCTCTCTCAGACTTCAAGCATTCAATATGAAATCATATATACACACAATATTAAAGAAAATGCATAACAGAGAGAATAAAACAACCATCAACATACCATTCAACATGTATACACAGAAAACATCATAACACCATGAGCCTGATTCAAAGCTCCATATATTAATTCAAAGCTCTGTACATGGGTTCTTCCCTACAACTCTCTGTTATATCTTCCTTCTTTTGCTCTATTCTAATGATACAATTGACTTACAATGATACAACGGTGAGGGTGTCTATATCTGTTATCTCTCCTACTCTCTAAATAGTCTAATCTATTAATTTGAACCTACCTACTTTCATTAACTAGGCTTAAATGCCTTTTACATTGACAGATGAGAGAAATCGCTTAAGATTTATTTACAACCTCCAAGATATAAATGCAAGTATTCCATCTTCCTAACTATTACATTAATATCCACTTCCTTAATCTTTCGAAACATTTCAAAACGTGAAAAATGCATGTTGCGCTTTCCAGTTGTCCTTTGCCTCCACGCTCACTTGATTGCTTACGATTCTCCTGCATCATACTCCCTCACTTGAAAATTTTCATGAACTCATGTTCATGAGCTCTTGCATGGTCTATCTATGTTTCTGAATTTCTGCTTCATCTTCCTAGATGGCATCTTCAACTAGATGTCCCTTCCACTTGACCAAGTATTCAAAATACTCCTTCCTCCTGGTCTTCGTGCTGACTCTCTTGTCAACTATTCTTTCCATCTGTGGCTTTTTAGCTACATGAATTTGTTTGGTCCACTGAACCTCTATCTGTTCATCCTTTGTTCCTGTTTCTTCATCTCTGTAAGGGTACAAATCCACAACATTGAATATTGGCAAAATTCCGATCCTATCGGGTAATTCAATCTCATATGCGTTTGCCCCAAATTTATTTAAGACCTTGCATGGTACAATCTTCTTCATATTTAGTTTGTTATATGTTCCTCTTGGGAATCTTTCCTTCCTCAAATGTGCAAGAATTAGATCACCAACTTCAAATTGAAGTTCTCGCTTGTGTTGATCTAATCTGCACTTGTATTCTTGGTTTGAACTCTGCAATCACTCCTTGACTTGGCTATGAAGCTCCTTCATTGCTTTTGCAAAATTCTCTACACTAGCACTCCTGAATTCACTTCGTTTCGAATCCTTCAATTTAGAAACTACCCTTGGATGCATTCCATATACAATTTGGAATGGACTCTACCTTGTGCTTCTGTTGATCGAATCATTATAAGCAAATTCCACCTATGGCAGAATATGATCCCACTGATTGTGGTGTCTAGTCACTAGGCTCCTCAACAAATCTCCCAAGCTCCAGTTGAAAACTTCTGTCTGTCAATCTGGCTGAGGATGATACACTGAGCTAAAAGACAAACTTGTACCTAGATTCTTCCAGAAAGTCCTCTAGAAATGTCCCACGAACTTGGTATCTCGATCCGAAACAATACTTCTTGGCAAGCCGTGAAGTCTGATGACTTCTTTGAAAAATAGGTTCGAAATATGTGTTGCGTCGTTGGTTTTCTGCCATGGTATGAAATGTGTCATGTTGGAAAATCTATAGACTACCACAAATATTGAATCACATCCTCTTTGTGTCCTTGGCAGTCCTAATATGAAATCCATGCTCACTGCATCCCACGACCTTTCTAGTATGGGTAATGTATTATACAACCCCGTGTTCTACCTTTTCCCTTTTGTGTGCTGACAAACTCTGCACCTGTCCACAAATTTCTTAACATCTGTCCTCATCCCTGGCCAAAAATATGAGACATTCAGCTTTGAGAACGTCTTATCATGACCGAAGTGTCTGGCCAATCCTCCACTATGTTTTTCTTTCAGCAAATTCTCCCTCATGGAGCATTTTTGGATACATAGCTAATTGCCCCTGATTAATAATTCATCCTGGATCATATATTCGGTCCATTGGCTTTTGTCCCTGAGAATTGGATTCTCAGATGCTTCATATGCTTCCTTAAAATCTGAATCATCCCTGTACATTTCTTTGAGGTTATCAAAACCCAAAGTTTTGACTCTGAATTCCTGTATAAGGAAACATTTCCTGCTCAAAGAATCAACAACTTTGTTAGTAGCTCCAGAAATATGCTTAGTCACAAAAGTAAAATTCTGCATGAATTCAACCCATTTAGCATGTTTTTGGTTCAACTTGTCCTATTGAGTCATGAATTGCAAAGCATGATTATCGTTGTACAAAAAAAACTCTTTGGGAACCAATTAATGTCTCCATTTCTTTAGTGCATGTATGACAACATAAAATTCTTTGTCATATGTCGAGTATTTGACCTTTGCTTCATTTAGTTTCTCACTGAAGTATGTGATCGTTCTATCATCTTGGCTCAAGACCGCTCCAATTTCAAACCCACTCATGTCACACTTGACCTGAAATGTCTTGCTGAAATCTGGCAAAACCAAAATCGATTGCTCAATGATCTTGTTCTTCAACAGATTGAAAATCTTCTCTGCTTCCTCTGTCCAATGAAAATATTTGTGTCTTTTCTTCACTGTGTCCATCATTGGTGCACTAATCCCACTAAAATTTTGAATGAATTTCCTATAAAAACTCGCTAAACCATGGAAGCTTCGAACTTCAAACACACTTTTCGGCGATGGCCAATTCTTAATTGCATTCACTTTTTCCGGATCCATCTTCATCTCATTTGCAGAGATAACAAAACCCAAATAAATGAGTTATGTCCTCATAAATGATGATTTCTTCATGTTTATCAACAACTTCTCTTGTTGTAAGCTCCTCATTACTGCAACTAAATGCTTCAAGTGTTCTGCTTCTGTCTTACTGAAAATCAATATATTGTCAAGATACACAATGATGAATTTTCCTATGAATTCCTTCAAGACTTCATTCATCAATCTCATGAAAGTACTGGGCGCATTTGTTAAGACAAATGGCATAACAAGCCATTCATACAGCCCTTCATTCATCTTGAATGTTGTCTTCCATTCATCACCTTCTCTCATTCGGATTTGATGATATCTGCTTTTCAAATCAATCTTTGAAAAAACTCTTTCTCCACTCAAGCAATCCATCAAATCATCCATCCTTGGCAATGGAAATCTGTATCCGATGGTAATCTTATTGATCTCTCTTGAGTCTGTACACATCCTCTAGCCTCCATCTTTCGTTGGGCTGAGCACTGTTGGAACAACGCATGGACTCAAGCTCTCTCTAACTAATCCTTTGTCCATTAAATCCTAGACCTGTCTCTTGACTTCCTCATTCTCCTGTGGTGTCAATATGTACGCTGCTTTGTTTGGTAAAATGGCTCCAAGTATAAGATCAATGTGATGGCTTATACTCCTGATCGGTGGCAACAAACGAAGTAGTTCGTTCACTACTATATCAACGAACTCTTCCAGCAACTTCTGAATTTCTTCTGGAAAATCATCAACTCTTGTACTGTTCAAAACAATTCTAGGCTTCTTGAACACAATGAATTGGGTGTCTTCATTCTTTTTAACCTCATTAAGAAGTTCCTTCCCACTCATGAGAAGTACAATGTTGCTCACCTCTGGTTTCACTTCTTTATCCTTAATTGGCAGCAACATGTGTGTTCTCCCATTTTTCTCCAGGGTGTATGTGTTCTTTCTCCCATCATGAACCACATTACTGTCATATTGCCATAGTCTACCCAACAATAGATGAAAAACATCCATGGGAATGACATCACATAATATTTCATCCTTATATCCCCTTATTTTAAATTCAACTAAACATTGTTTAGTGACATTTACTTGATGTCCTTTTTTTAGCTACGAAACTCTGTATGGGCTTGGATGTACGATAGTCTCCAGCTCCAACTTTTCTACCATTTCTGTAGATATGAGATTGTCTATGCTACTGTTGTCCACTATAACTTTTCATACCCTATCTTTGGTCTTGCAAGTAATTCGAAACAGACTGTTCTTTTGGGTTGGGTTCTCTGCCTCCTTCTCTGGCGTTAAGAGAACTTTCCTCATCATCAAGGATCTTCCACCCTCAACATCTTCTGCCTCAAAATTTCATCCTTGTGATTTGTCAATGTGAGTCTCACCACCTTATTTCTTTCTGTCTGGACACTCATAAGATTTATGCCCATTTTTCCCATAGACAAAACATTTCACTTCACCGCCTCGGCCTCTTCCTCTTCCTCTAGCTTGAGGAAAAGTATGTCTATCAGCATACTGCCCTCTCTATGAGCTTCCTCCTCTCTCATGATATGATTGAGGTTTCTTCCCCTCTTCTTGAGGTCTCTAAGTTCTGTCTTGGGCAATTGTTTTTCCTCTGGATTGACTTCTGCCTCGGCCTCTTTGACCTTGCTTTCGACTCAGCTTCTCTTTATCTTTTTGAGCCATCTGATAAGCATCTTCTACATTTTGAATGATCATCATGCTCATCTCATCTTGGATGTCATATCACAGACCATTCATGTACCCGACAACCTTTTCATCATCGTTTTCCTGATGACCTACTCTGATGTTTATCTTGTAGAATTCATCAGTGTATTCTTTCACTGACATCAAATTCTGTCTCAAATTCTGCATCCTCCAAAACAGAATAATTTATAATCCTTGGGTATGAATTTGTCTTTCATCTTTGCAACCATTCTATCCTAACTCTTGATTTTCTACTTTCCTTTGTAGCGTCTGTCAGCCTGCAGTTCATCCCACCATAATGCTTCATGCCCTTTAAGTCTAGTGACAACATGTTTAACCTTCTGATCTTCCTTGACATCCTCATAGTCGAAATATTTATCTAGATCTCTAATCTAGTCTAGAAGCTCTTCAAAATCTAGGTTTCCTTCATATACTGGAATGTCCATCTTTGCTCTGGCACCTATCCTTGCAACAACCCTAAATAGGCATTCATATACAACATCTTTGACTGTGACTTCTTCTCCTTCGTGTCTAGCTTCATTTTCACTGTCAGCCTCACTGATATCCCTAGTGTCGACTGTGCACCTCTGTGCTGTCTCCATGGCATCAAGCCTGGCACGTAGTTCGTGCATTTCTCTTTCCACTGCTGGATCAGGCATTGGTTTGTCTCTTCTTCTCAGTGGCATGGTTGAGAAATGTCCCTCTCTTCTCTACTACAAAAAGAAAAGAACTTTTTCTGTGCTCTGATACCACAACTGGTACAGACCCCCCCCTAAACCCTCGGGTCGAGGTCCGCGCAGAATCTTTCTAACTCTGCCCATGACTATGATTGAATCTTCATGTTCCCCACAGGGACACACACACATACAATAGTGTTCCTCCACAAGTCCTTATGGGTGTGTTAAGAATCAAATATCAATATAGCATAGAAAATCTTCAGAAAAAGTACTCAACGCCTTGGAAAAGAGATAATTTCAAATAATAAGCCTCTTCAAAGGGGCAACCTCCTTTTACCCCACTTAAATGTTCAAGTATCCAACTTAGCTTCCATTGAATCCATCTTATTTTGTAGTTCATTTATGTCCCTATGCATTTCTTCACCTTCATCAAGAATCCAAGTAGGATTTTCTGGAGGCTTATTTGGTGTAGAAGTTCCCTTTTTGGGTGGCATGATGGCCAGGTATCATTTTTGAACCTTGATTTTGAGGAGGTTCTACAAGACAATATTTCTTCTGTTGTATCTCCCAAGTTTCGGCCCTTCTAGGTATGAAAATTTATTTTATGTATTTCTCTGATATTTCTTCTCCGCAAGGCCACAGGTTTGATCAAAATTGGATGTGCGAAGTGGAATTTACGATAACTTCCCCACAACTTGCCGATTTTTGGCCTTTCCATGAGTTCTCACTTGTATAGTGTGCCTCGCACAAAATGATTGATATAAAATTATGAAACTCACACAAGAAATACTACATACTTTCCACAATCCAATGAAACCAGTCCGACACAATTTGGATACTCTAGGAAGAAGTTATGATTGTTTTACCTGGAACACCTTCTTGAGACTAGTCAATAGGACTAGTCAGATACCCTATCTTACACAGGGTGTATCTATAAATTTAAGATGACCCAGAAGCTGAAATTTTTACCACATATACCTTACTAATTTTTGTAAACATCCTCCAGATTTCAGGGTCTGAAACATTATAAAAAAGTTTTTATAGAAAAAATTCCTCAATGACTCAGTTCAGGATGATTCTAGAACCCTATCTTGTACAGGATATATCTACGAAAGTATAATGCCCCAGGAGATGAATTTCGAAACCAATGTACCTTGATCCATCTAATAAATATCCTCCAAGCGGTTCCTTATGAAACGTTGTAGAAAAAAATTTATAGTGAAAATTCCAATGTGTCTCAGATGTAGCAGCAAAACCCTAAGACCTTGAGCTCTGATACCATATGTTAAGAAACAAATATCAATATAGCATATAAAATCCTCAGAAAAAGTACTCAACGCCTTGAAAAAGAGATAATTTCAGCTAATAAGCCTCTTCGAGGGGGCAACCTCCTTTTACCCCACTTAAATGTTCAAGTACAAGATGATTCAAAATGAAAATGTCTCCTTGGTATATATAGGAGACTAGGAGGTATAATTATAACTAATGGCCTAAAGATGACATAAATAAAATAACATTACTAACATAATATGCCCCAATTAAGGGGTAATGAGCCAATATTAGGGCTTAACATAGTGTGCCCACGTGATCAAACATTAGGCATCACTCAAGATTCCTTGACCACACCAAAGTCACGCCCTCCTAATTCGGGCTTTCAGATTTGACGATATTGTGATTTCCGTTGTTGAATTTTCGGCTCCCCTATTGCCGAAACCCAAAATGCCGATTCACAAAAATGTATTCAGCAAAGGCTGGCTTCTCACAAAAGTTTCCACCGATTCAGAATTTCAGACTTCATGATTTCGCGAATCCGAATGCAAGACTTCTGGTTCTCCAACCTATGAAACCCCAAAACAGTCAACGAAGCTTGACTCTGTTTAGTGACAAGTGCGCCACCTATATTTTATATTATCCTCTGTCTCTAACATGGATATTTTCCACCTGTCACTCTTCTCATCTTTCGAGACTCTCGCTACCAAAGTGCTGTCTCCTCCATTTCCCGACACCCGAAGTGACAAAATCCTGAATTCTATGCCAATTCCTATTGCAACTCGTGATTTTGGGACTTTCATTCCACTGTGCTCTAGTCCTTGTCATCGGGGTCCTTGAAATGCCAAAATGATCTGATGGATTGTGTAAAGCACGATCAACGGTCCACATTGAATCTTACCTCTCGAAGGATGGATTCATGCAACGCTTATCCTTCTTGCAGTTATTCATGATCCTACGGTCCCTGTGACTTCAGGAGTTCTCCTCGGAGAATTCTGACCACTCGTTTCCTCCTTGACAAATTTTGCAAAATGAACCAAGGTTTTTCCTTATGAACTTTACTTCTGCTGCATGAATTCGACCCTCATCTCCCTTTGAAGTAGTTCGACCTCCATCCTCCTTTGAACACTTTGACGACGTTAAGCCTCATGAGCTTTCCTTGGCCACTTCGAACCTTGAAAGAAATCTTGCATGCACTCCTTGCAGCAGACTTTCAAATACTTCTAAGTATTTGATTTCTTCGACTACGTGCACCTTCGACAACAACAATCCTTCAACTCTTCCCTTGGTTGATAAGTTCTGAGCTTTCAACCAACCTCCGCACACCTTGCACGGCTTCTGTGCTTCACTTGCACTTCTATTGGAATGAGAACAACGATATCCCTCCTGAGATTTCAGAGATAAACTCTAAAACTTCTTCAACGCACTCCTTGTAGGAACTCTCTCCCAGTAAGAGAAAGAATTGAAACTCATTCTCTTTCTCTCTCAGACTTCAAGCATTCAACATGAAATCATACATACACATAGTATTAAAGAAAATGCATAACAGAGAGAATAAAACAACCATCAGCATACCATTCAGCATGTATACACAAAAAACATCATAACACCATGAGTCTGATTCAAATCTCCATATATTAATTCAAAGCTCTGTACATGGGTTCTTCTCTACAACTCTCTATTATATCTTCCTTCTTCTTATCTATGCTAATGTTACAATTGACTTACAATGATACAACGGTGAGGGTGTCTATATCCGTTTTCCTTCCTATTCTCTAAACTATCTAATCTATTAATTTGAACCTACCTACTTTCATTAATTAGGCTTAAATTCCTTTTACATTGACAGATGAGAGCGCTCAAGATCTGTTTACAACCTCCAAGATATAAATGCAATTATGCCATCTTCCTAACTATTACATTAATATCCGCTCCCTTAATCTTTCGAAACATTTCGAAACTTGAAAAATGCATGTTGCACTTTCCCGTTATCCTTCGCCTCCATGCTCGCTTGATTGCTTATGATGCTTTTGCATCACTGTGGCAGAAAAGTCGCAGATGGAGAAAATTGTTGATCAGAGGATCAACAAGAAGACCAGGAGGAAGACTTATTTTGAGTATCTGGTCAAATAGAAGGGACACACAATCGAAGATGTCAGTTGGGAAAATGAAGCTGCCATCCAGAAGCAGGTAAAATCAGTGGAGGAGCTCATTGACAGGAGTCCATGATTTTTTGTCAAGGGGAGTATGATGCATGAGCATCATTGGCAAGAACTCAAAGGTACGACCACTTAACACGTGAGAGTTCTTCTAGAAATTCAATGTTGACAGTTGCAGCTGATTTTGAAATTTGCCTCAACTCAGCACTGGAATTTACCTTTGGAGGCATGCTTAAACTAGTGCCAAATTTTACCCTTTGTGTGACATTTTGAAAATCGCACGTGGAGTAGGAGTTTCCACTATGGATCAGAAGTGCGACTAGACTAATATAGCATAGGATGAACTTTAGAGTAGGCAAGTTGGAAGAATCCACAAGCTTAGAAAGCCATTGTAATTAGAATATGTTCTGGAGGCCGTTTCAACACTTGTGAATAGAACAGAAGGAAAATTGATCCAAATGTGTGTGCGTGAATGTTATTTATGATTTTCCTATTATTTTTGTTTTCATAAACAAGTGAATGAATCTACACAGAGGAGAACGGAACTGTGACTGTTAGTTTTCAATTTCAATTGTTTCTCTTCATTTGAAGCTCTGCAAGGTGTGCATCGAGCCAGAGAGGAACGCAAAGAAATCGAGAGGAATTTCTCTGCGAGAAATACCGTGGATATGAGTTATCGAAATCCCTCAGATGCAAGGAGTGTGTGGGAAATAGAAGTTTGAACCAAACAAAGCTGAAGAGGAACAACACGTCGGAAAGTGCTATCAAGATCCAGGAAGCCATTCCCCCGAAGAAGAGAAGGTTGAGCCTTCGAAGACTTAGAAAACATTCTGAGTATGAAGCATGTGAAAGCTGAGGAGGAGGAACATGAGACCTTGAAAGCCGTTGGACCAAGTGGAGTTGCGAGGAGGTTAGTGACAAGGAAGAGATATGACCATAGATCTAGAGGGTGTTGTGAACCATTGATCAACAGCCTCAATCTTTCGGCATTTCGGCAACTAGGAGTACAATGGTCAACAACGTGGGACTCTTGACTGGTGGAACCCCAAAAATATTGGAGCTGTCAGATCTTCAAGGGCTGAGAGTCGTCGATTTGTAGTGAGAGGTGATTTCATGATTTCAACGACTAGGAAGAGTAGTGAACATCTCCGTAAGACACAAAGTCGTGAAATGCAAAACACCGAAATAAGTGTAGCTATTGATATAAGAGAGATCCGAGTCGTAGATCTCATGTTTTGATAGTGCCTTGTATTGCAAGTTTCGAGAGTGCGAACCATGACACGCTTTCATGGTAAATCTTGTGGTCATGGGTGTGTGGTCACGTGAGTCGGGAAAGGGGAGGAGTTAACCTCCGTTATCCCTCATAGAAATTTCAGGACTTGGAGGAGCCAAGGACTCATTATATTGGAAAGCCCGGGGTCACGAAACATAGCGCGCCTTTTGGGCCAAGTCTGTGGTTGTGCCCACGATCACAAGGAGTGAAGAGAATGAGCCTAGCACTTGGTCACATAGACTAACATAGAGAAGGACCTGTGGATCTGAAGAGGGAGGTTCCAGCTTGGAACTAGGATAGACATTTCGGCCCCAAACCAGAAGATCCTGACGGGGAGGTCGCGCAACCCTTAGGAGGGATAGGGGGTTTGCATCAGGTGCTAGCAGAGCATAAGTTCTTCATATGTAGACTTCAGAAGAAAGAAAGAGGAAGAGATAGAGAACTCGGAGTTGTACTATGTGTGTGACAAGAAGTCAATACAATGTCGCTAAGGAGACGAGAGGCACCTTTAGCCAACCGTGTTGTAGAGAGGGAGATGCGAGAACTTTGTGCCAGATTGGAAACAATGGAAGCAACACAGAGAAGAGCACCTGATGCTGGAGACGTCAGTGAAGTAGAAAGTGAAGAGGTTGAAGTTGAAGAAGCTATAGGAGAGGACGCTGTAGAGGAATTTTTGTTGAAAGCAGTTGCCACACTGGGAGGCAGAGCTAAGATAGAGGTTCCCATGTATGAGGGAAACCTAGATGCTGAAGAACTATTGGATTGGATAAGATCCATGGACAAACACTTTGATTATGAATACATCGATGAGGAGAAGAAGGTGAAGCAAGTAGTCGCTAGGTTAAAAGGACATACAACATTGTGGTGGCATGAACTACAGGTTGAGAGAAGAAGCAAAGGAAAATAAAGGATAAAGAGTTGGGAGAGAATGGTAGCCAAGCTGAAGGCCAAGTTCATACCCAAAAATTATCAGATAAATCTGTTCAAGAAAATGTAGAACCTGAGGCAGAAAGGGATGACAGTCAAGGAGTACACTAAGGATTTCTACCGGTTGAACATCAGAACTGGACAACGGGAGAGAGATGAAGAGAAAGTTGCCTGATATATAAATGGCTTGAGATATGATATCCAGGATGACCTGAGGATGATGTCAGTCAGAACCGTGATAGATGCTTATCAGCTTGTGTTGAAGGTAGAGGATAAGCTAGCTAGAAAACATAACCAGCGAGGAAGAGGTAAAGGCTTGGCCCCAAGAAAAAGCAAGGGATTTAACTGTGATAGAGCAGGTCAGTCTAAGGACGAGGTTGAGAAACCACACAATCATTCAGAACGAGGAGGAAGTTCTCGAGAAAGAGGTGGTGGAAGAAACTCTTTTAGAGGAAGAGGCAAAGGAGGAGTAAGATGTTATGCCTGTGGAAAGATATGACACATGTCTTGGGAATGTTCTGAGAAGAAAAAGGAAGGAGGAGAAGCTCACATTTCAGAAGCCCATCAAAGAAATGTTGAAGCAAAGGGAGCAGAGGATGGAGCATCCCTAATGTTGAGAAAAGTTCTCTTGAAACCAGAGGCAGAAATTGAAAATCCACTGGAGAGAAACAGTCTCTTCATGATAGCTTGCAAGACTAAGGATAAAGTATGCAAAGTGATCAGTGACAGTGGGAGTACTGACAACCTAGTATCCACAAAGATGGTGGAGAAATTAGAGCTGAAGACAATTGGACATCCAAAACCATACAAAGTCTCATGGCTGCAACACCAGGTAATGATCACTAAACAATGCTTGGTTGAAATCAAAATAGGAGGATATAAAGATGAAATCCTATGTGATGTAATTCCCATGGACATATTCCATATTCTGTTGGGAAGACCGTGGGATTTTGACATAAATTTCATTCATGATGGGAGGAAAAACACCTATACATTAGAAAATAATGGTAGGATGCATATGTTGTTGCCAATAGAGGAGAAGAGAGTAAAGGAGGAAGCCAGCACAAGCATACTTCTCATGAGTGGGAAGGAACTCCTGAAATAAGTTAAGGAAGAATAGGAGATGTAGTTCGTTGTGGTGAGGGAGCCCAGAGTCATCCTTACGAGTACATCAATGGATGATTTGCCTGAAGAAGTTCAAGAGCTACTAGATAATTTTGTTGATATAGTGGTGGATGAGCTTCCAAACTCATTGCCTCCCATCAAGAGTATTAGTCATCATATCGACTTGATACCAGGAGAAAGTATACCAAACAAAGCTGGATACATAATGACACCTCGAGAGAATGAGGAAGTGAAGGACCAAGTCCAAGAGTTGCTAGACAAAGGTTTGGTCAGAGAGAGCTTGAGTCCATGCATAGTACCTACTGTGTTGAGCCCAAAGAAAGATGGAGGATGGAGAATGTGCACATACTCGAGAGCCATCAACAAGATCACCATCAGGTATAGATTTCCTTTACCAAGAATGGATGATTTAATGGATTTCTTAAGTGGAGCAAATTTCTTGATCTAAAAAGTGGATATCACCAGATTAGAATGAGAGGGGGTGATGAATGGAAAACAACCTTTAAGACAAACGAAGGTCTATATGAGTGGTTGGTTATGTCGTTTGGCCGAACAAATGCCCCGAGTACTTTTATGAGGTTGATGAATGAAATTCTGAAATATTTCATTAGCAAGTTCATGGTTGTATATCTGGACAATACACTGATCTTTAGGAGGACTAAAGAGGAGCATTTGAGGAACCTAACACTAGTAATGAGGAGGCTACAACAGGAGAAGCTGCTTATCAATTTGAAGAAGTCCTCTTTTATGAAGACAAAACTCATTTATTTGGGCTTCATGATCTCTTTGAATGAACTGAAGATGGATCTAGAGAAGGTGAAAGCAATCAAAGAATGGCCAGCACCAAGAAGCATGTTCGAGGTAAGGAGCTTCCATGGATTAGCGATCTTCTATAGGAAGTTCATTAGAGACTTCAGTGGGATTTGTGCACCCATGATGGATATAGTAAAGAAGAGGAACAAGTATTTTAAATCTATAGAGGAGGCCGAAAGGAGCTTCAATATACTAAAGGAGAAGATAACAGAATGACCAATTCTAGTATTGACGAATTTCGAAAAGACATTTCAGATGAGATGTGATGCGAGCGGAATTGCAGTAGGAGAAATTTTGAGTTAGGATAACAGACATGTTGCCTATTTCAGCGAGAAGTTGAATGAGACTAAGAAGAAATACTCCACATATGACAAGGAGTTTTATGCCATAATTCAATCTTTGAAGAAATGGAGTCATTATCTTGTCCCGCAACAGTTTGTCTTGTATAGCGATAACCGAGCTTTACAATTCATAACCAGATAGGAAAAAATTAATCAGAGGAATGGAAAATGGGTTGAATATGTGCAAAATTTTACTTTTGTCATAAAACATATTGCTGGGAATGCTAACAAGGTTGCTGATGCGTTAAGCAGGAGATGTTTGATAATGCAGGAATTCCAGGTGAATACCTTGGGGTTTGAACACCTTAAGGACACGTATCATGATGATGTAGATTTCAAGGAGGCATATGAGGCATGTACTAATCCTATGTTGAGAGATAGAAGTCAGTGGACATAATACACGATTCAGGAAGGACTGTTGTTCATAGGATATCAATTGTGCATACCAAAATGCTCAATAAGGGATAATCTTCTAAAGGAAAAGCACAGTGGAGGATTGGTTGGACATTTGAACCATGAAAATATGTTTTCATAGTTGAGCAACTCATATTATTGTCCAGGTATAAGAACAAAAGTGATAAAGTTTGTGAAAATATGTAGAATCTGCCAACATGCTAAGGGGAAAAGACAAAAATCTGGGTTGTATCAACCATTGCCAATACCAAAGAGGCCTTGGGATGCAATAAGCATGTATTTTGAGTTGGGATTGCCAAGAACACAAAGAGGATTCGATTCCATATTTGTGGTCGTGGATAGATTTTCAAAGATGACACATTTCATCCCATGCTAGAAGACCAGTGACACAAAACATGTTGCAAATCTATTTTTCAAAGAAGTTGTGAGACTTAACGGCCTACCTAGGAGAATTGTCTCAGACAAAGACACAAAATTTGTTGGTTACTTTTGGAGGACGCTGTGGAAGAAGATGGGGATGAATTTGTCCTTCATCTTTGCTTATCACCCTCAGATAGATGGGCAGACTGAAGTGGCAAATAAAAGTTTAGGGAATTTATTAAGGAGTCTAGTTACTGAACATCATAACCAGTGGGATTAGATTCTGCCACAAGAAGAATTTTCATACAAAGACTCACCAAACAGGAGCACTAGAAGGAGCCCATTCCAAATACTTAATGGAATGCAACCCAGGGGAGTTTCTGAGTTGAGAGACTTGGAACAGGGTGAGATCAGGAGCATTGGAGCAAAGGATTTTGCTGTGGAGATGGAGCAACTCCATAACCAGATCAAAGGACAGTTGGAGAGTTCTAATAAAAAATACAATCATATAGTTGATCAACATTGCAGGGAACTTCAATTGGAAGTAGGAGATCAAGTTTTAATATATCTCAGGAAGGAAAGGTTCCCTAGGGGAACATACAACAAGTTGAAGATTAAAAAGATAGGACCCTTTAAGATCTTGAGGAAGTTTGATGCAAACACTTATGAGATTGAGTTGCCAGATGGTGTGGGCATTTCACCCATATTCAATGTTTCAGACCTCTATCCATATAGGAAAGATGACACCGAAGGGTCAGAAGTGCAAGGAAAGATTCAGTGGGAGAAACAGATGCCAGTGGAAGAATAGCCGCAGATGGAGAAAATTGTTGATCAGAGGATCGACAAGAAGACCAGGAGGAAGACTTATTTTGAGTATCTAGTGAAATGTAAGGGACACCCAATAAAATATGCGAGTTGGGAAAATGAAGCTGCCATCCAGAAGCAGGGAAAATCAGTAGAGGAGCTCATGGACAGGAGTCCATGAATTTTTGTCAAGGGGAGTATGATGTAGGAGCATCGTTGGCAAGCGCGTAGAGGTAGGACCACTCAACATGTGAGAGTTCTTCCAGAAATTCAATGTTGACAGTTGCATCTGATTTTGAAATCTGCCTCAACTCAACACTGGAATTTACCTTTGGAGGCATGCTTAAACTAGTGCCGAATTTTACCCTTTGTGTGACATTTTGAAAATTGCATGCGTAGTAGGAGTTTCCACTATGGATCAGAAGTGAAACTAGACTAATATAGCATAGGATGAACTTTAGAGTAGGCAAGTTGGCATAATCCACAAGCTTAAAAAGCCATTGTAATTAGAATATGTTCTGGAAGCCGTTTCAACACTTGTGAATAGAACAGAAGGAAAATTGATCCAAATGTGTGTGCGTGAATGTTATTTATGATTTTCCTATTATTTTTGTTTTCATAAACAAGTGAATGAATCTACACAGAGGAGAACATAACTGTGACTGTTAATTTTCAATTTCAATTGTTTCTCTTCATTTGAAGCTCTGCAAGGTGTGCATCGAGCCAGAGAGGAACGCAAAGTAATCGAGAGGAATTTCTCTGCGAGAAATACCGTGGATATGAGTTATCGAAATCCCTCAGACGCAAGGAGTGTGTGGGAAATAGAAGTTTGAACCAAACAAAGCTCAAGAGGAACAACATGTCGGAAAGTGTTATCAAGATCCAGGAATCCATTCCCCCGAAGAAGAGAAGGTTGAGCCTTCGAAGACTTAGAAAACATTCTGAGTATGAAGCATGTGAAAGATGAGGAGGAGGAACGTGAGACCCCGAAAGCCATTGGATCAAGTGGAGTTGCGAGGAGGTTAGTGACAAGGAAGAGATATGACCATAGATCTGGAGGTTGTTGTGAACCATTGATCAACAACCTCAAGCTTTCGACATTTCGGCAACTGGGAGTACAATGGTCAACAACGTGGGACTCTTGACTGGTGGAACCCCAAAAATATTGGAGCTGTCAGATCTTCAAGGGCTGAGAGTCGTCGATTTGTAGTGAGAGGCGATTTCATGATTTCAGTGACCGGGAAGAGTAGTGAACAACTCCATAAGACACAAAGTCGTGAAACATAAAACGCCGAAATAAGTGTAGCTATTGATATAAGAGAGATCCGAATCGTAGATCACATGTTCTGATAGTGCCTTGTATTGCAGGTTCTGAGAGTGCGAACCATGACGTGCTTTCGTGGTAAATCTTGTGGTCATGGGTGTGTGGTCACGTGAGTCGGGAAAGGGGAGGAGTTAAACTCCGTTATCCCTCATCGAAATTTTGGGACTTGGAGGAGCCAAGGACTCATTGTATTGGAAAGCCCATGGTCGCGAAACGCAGCGTGCCTTTTGGGCCAAGTCTATGGTTGTGCCCACGATCACAAGGAGTGAAGAGAATAAGCCTAGCACTTGGTCACGCAGGCTAACATAGAGAAGGACCTGTGGATCTGAAGAGGGAGGTTCCAACTTCAAAGTAGGATAGCCATTTCAGCCCCGAACCAGAAGATCCTGATCGGGAGGTCGCACAAATCTTAGGAGGGATAGGGGGTTTGCATCAGGTGCTAGCAGAGCATAAGTTCTTCGTATGTAGACTTCAAAAGAAAGAAAGAGGAAGAGATAGAGAACTCGGAGTTGTAATATGTGTGTGACAAGAAGTCAATGCAATCTCACTAAGGAGACGAGAGGCACCTTTAGCCAACCGTGTTGTAGAGAGGGAGATGTGAGAACTTTGTGCCAGATTGGAAACAATGGAAGCAACGCAGAGAAGAGCACCTGATGCTGGAGATGTCAGTGAAGTAGAAAGTGAAGAGGTTGAAGTTGAAGAAGCTGCAGGAGAGGACGCTGTAGAGGAATTTTTGTTGAAAGCAGTTGCCAGACTGGGAGGCAGAGCTAAGATAGAGGTTCCCATGTATGAGGGAAACCTAGATGCTGAAGAACTATTGGATTGGATAAGATCCATGGACAAACACTTTGATTATGAATACATCGATGAGGAGAAGAAGGTGAAGCAGGTAGTCGCCAGGTTAAAAGGACATACAACGTTGTGGTGGCATGAACTATAGGCTTAGAGAAGAAGCAAAGGAAAATAAAGGATAAAGAGTTGGGAGAGAATGGTAGCCAAGCTGAAGGCCAAGTTCATACCCAAAAATTATCAGATAAATCTGTTCAAGAAAATGTAGAACTTGAGGCAGAAAGGGATGACAGTCAAGGAGTACACCGAGGATTTCTACCGGCTGAACATCAGAAGAGGACAACGGGAGAGAGATGAAGAGAAAGTCGCCTGATATATAAATGGCTTGAGATATGATATCCAGGATGACCTCAGGATGATGTCAGTCAGAACCGTGATATATGCTTATTAGCTTGTGTTGAAGGCAGAGGAGAAGCTGGCTATAAAACATAACCAGCGAGGAAAAGGTAAAGGCTCGTCCCCAAGAAAAAGCTAGGGATTTAACTGTGATAGAGCAGATCAGTCTAAGGACAAGGTTGAGAAACCACACAATCACTCAGAACGAGGAGGAAGTTCTCGAGAAAGACACGGTGGTGGAAGAAACTCTTTTAGAGGAAGAGGCAAAGGAGGAGAAAGATGTTATGCCTGTGGAAAGATAGGACACATGTCTTGGGAATGTCCCGAGAAGAAGAAGGAAGGAGGAGAAGCTCACATTTTAGAATCCCATCGAAGAAATGTTGAAGCAAAGGGAGCAGAGGATGGAGCATCCCTAATGTTGAGAAAAGTTCTCTTGAAACCGGAGGCAGAAATTGAAAAGCCAGTGCAGAGAAATAGTCTCTTCAGGATAGCTTGCAAGACTAAGGATAAAGTATGCAAGGTGATCAGTGACAGTGGGAGTACTGACAACATAGTATCCACAAAGATGGTGGAGAAATTAGAGCTGAAGACAACTGGACATCCAAAACCATACAAAGTCTCATGGCTGCAAAAAGGACACCAGGTAATGATCACTAAACAATGCTTGGTTGAAATTAAAATAGGAGGATATAAAGATGAAATCCTATGTGATGTAATTCCCATGGACATATTCCATATTCTGTTTGGAAGACCGTGGGAGTTTGACATAAATTTCATTCATGATGGGAGGAAAAACACATATACATTAGAAAAGAATGGTAGGATGCATATGTTGTTGCCAATAGAGGAGAAGAGAGTAAAGGAGGAAGCCAACACAAGCATACTTCTCATGAGTGGGAAGGAACTCCTGAAATAAGTTAAGGAAGAATAGGAGATGCAGTTCATTGTGGTGAGGGAGCCCAGAGTCATCCTTACGAGTACATCAATGGATGATTTGCCTGAAGAAGTTCAAGAGCTACTAGATAATTTTGTTGATATAGTGGTGGATGAGCTTCCAAACTCATTGCCTCCCATCAAGAGTATTAGTCATCATATCGACTTGATACCAGGAGAAAGTATACCAAACAAAGCTGGATACATAATGACACCTCGAGAGAATGAGGAAGTGAAGGACCAAGTCCAAGAGTTGCTAGACAAAGGTTTGGTCAGAGAGAGCTTGAGTCCATGCATAGTACCTACTGTGTTGAGCCCAAAGAAAGATGGAGGATGGAGAATGTGCACATACTCGAGAGCCATCAACAAGATCACCATCAGGTATAGATTTCCTTTACCAAGAATGGATGATTTAATGGATTTCTTAAGTGGAGCAAATTTCTTGATCTAAAAAGTGGATATCACCAGATTAGAATGAGAGGGGGTGATGAATGGAAAACAACCTTTAAGACAAACGAAGGTCTATATGAGTGGTTGGTTATGTCGTTTGGCCGAACAAATGCCCCGAGTACTTTTATGAGGTTGATGAATGAAATTCTGAAATATTTCATTAGCAAGTTCATGGTTGTATATCTGGACAATACACTGATCTTTAGGAGGACTAAAGAGGAGCATTTGAGGAACCTAACACTAGTAATGAGGAGGCTACAACAGGAGAAGCTGCTTATCAATTTGAAGAAGTCCTCTTTTATGAAGACAAAACTCATTTATTTGGGCTTCATGATCTCTTTGAATGAACTGAAGATGGATCTAGAGAAGGTGAAAGCAATCAAAGAATGGCCAGCACCAAGAAGCATGTTCGAGGTAAGGAGCTTCCATGGATTAGCGATCTTCTATAGGAAGTTCATTAGAGACTTCAGTGGGATTTGTGCACCCATGATGGATATAGTAAAGAAGAGGAACAAGTATTTTAAATCTATAGAGGAGGCCGAAAGGAGCTTCAATATACTAAAGGAGAAGATAACAGAATGACCAATTCTAGTATTGACGAATTTCGAAAAGACATTTCAGATGAGATGTGATGCGAGCGGAATTGCAGTAGGAGAAATTTTGAGTTAGGATAACAGACATGTTGCCTATTTCAGCGAGAAGTTGAATGAGACTAAGAAGAAATACTCCACATATGACAAGGAGTTTTATGCCATAATTCAATCTTTGAAGAAATGGAGTCATTATCTTGTCCCGCAACAGTTTGTCTTGTATAGCGATAACCGAGCTTTACAATTCATAACCAGATAGGAAAAAATTAATCAGAGGAATGGAAAATGGGTTGAATATGTGCAAAATTTTACTTTTGTCATAAAACATATTGCTGGGAATGCTAACAAGGTTGCTGATGCGTTAAGCAGGAGATGTTTGATAATGCAGGAATTCCAGGTGAATACCTTGGGGTTTGAACACCTTAAGGACACGTATCATGATGATGTAGATTTCAAGGAGGCATATGAGGCATGTACTAATCCTATGTTGAGAGATAGAAGTCAGTGGACATAATACACGATTCAGGAAGGACTGTTGTTCATAGGATATCAATTGTGCATACCAAAATGCTCAATAAGGGATAATCTTCTAAAGGAAAAGCACAGTGGAGGATTGGTTGGACATTTGAACCATGAAAATATGTTTTCATAGTTGAGCAACTCATATTATTGTCCAGGTATAAGAACAAAAGTGATAAAGTTTGTGAAAATATGTAGAATCTGCCAACATGCTAAGGGGAAAAGACAAAAATCTGGGTTGTATCAACCATTGCCAATACCAAAGAGGCCTTGGGATGCAATAAGCATGTATTTTGAGTTGGGATTGCCAAGAACACAAAGAGGATTCGATTCCATATTTGTGGTCGTGGATAGATTTTCAAAGATGACACATTTCATCCCATGCTAGAAGACCAGTGACACAAAACATGTTGCAAATCTATTTTTCAAAGAAGTTGTGAGACTTAACGGCCTACCTAGGAGAATTGTCTCAGACAAAGACACAAAATTTGTTGGTTACTTTTGGAGGACGCTGTGGAAGAAGATGGGGATGAATTTGTCCTTCATCTTTGCTTATCACCCTCAGATAGATGGGCAGACTGAAGTGGCAAATAAAAGTTTAGGGAATTTATTAAGGAGTCTAGTTACTGAACATCATAACCAGTGGGATTAGATTCTGCCACAAGAAGAATTTTCATACAAAGACTCACCAAACAGGAGCACTAGAAGGAGCCCATTCCAAATACTTAATGGAATGCAACCCAGGGGAGTTTCTGAGTTGAGAGACTTGGAACAGGGTGAGATCAGGAGCATTGGAGCAAAGGATTTTGCTGTGGAGATGGAGCAACTCCATAACCAGATCAAAGGACAGTTGGAGAGTTCTAATAAAAAATACAATCATATAGTTGATCAACATTGCAGGGAACTTCAATTGGAAGTAGGAGATCAAGTTTTAATATATCTCAGGAAGGAAAGGTTCCCTAGGGGAACATACAACAAGTTGAAGATTAAAAAGATAGGACCCTTTAAGATCTTGAGGAAGTTTGATGCAAACACTTATGAGATTGAGTTGCCAGATGGTGTGGGCATTTCACCCATATTCAATGTTTCAGACCTCTATCCATATAGGAAAGATGACACCGAAGGGTCAGAAGTGCAAGGAAAGATTCAGTGGGAGAAACAGATGCCAGTGGAAGAATAGCCGCAGATGGAGAAAATTGTTGATCAGAGGATCGACAAGAAGACCAGGAGGAAGACTTATTTTGAGTATCTAGTGAAATGTAAGGGACACCCAATAAAATATGCGAGTTGGGAAAATGAAGCTGCCATCCAGAAGCAGGGAAAATCAGTAGAGGAGCTCATGGACAGGAGTCCATGAATTTTTGTCAAGGGGAGTATGATGTAGGAGCATCGTTGGCAAGCGCGTAGAGGTAGGACCACTCAACACATGAGAGTTCTTCTAGAAATTCAACGTTGATAGTTGTTATTGATTTTGAAATCCTCCTCAACTCAATGCCGAAATTTACCTTTGGAGGCACAATTAAACTAGTCTCAAATTTTACCCTTTGAGGCGTGTTTTGAAAATCCCAAGTAGAGCAGGAGTTTCCACTACGGCTCAGAAGTGCAACTGGACTAAGATAGCATAGGATGAATTTTAGAGTAGGTAAGTTGGCAGAAGCCACATAATTAAAAATCCATTGTAATCAAAATACGTTCTAGTAGCCGTTTTGGCACTTGTGAATAGAACATAAGGAAAATTGATCCAAATGTGTGTGTGTGAATGTTATTTAGTATTTTCCTGTTATTTCTGTTTTCATAAACAAGTGAATGAATATCCACAGAGGAGAATGGAACTGTGACTGTTAGTTTTTAGTTTCAATTGTTTCTCTTAATTTGAAGCTCTACAAGGTGTGCATTGAGCCATAGAGGAACGGAAAAAAATCGAGAGGAATTTCTTTGCAAGAAATACTGTGGATCTGAGTTATCAAAATCCATCAGATGCAAGGAGTGCACTGAAAATCGAAGTCTTAAGCAGACAAATCTCAGGAGGAACAACACGTTGAAAAGTGTTATCGAGATCCAGGAACCCATTTCCCAGAAGAAGCAAAGGCCGAGCCTTCAAAGACTTAGAAAATCTTCTGAGTCAGAAGCGAGTGAAATCTCAGGAGATGGAACATGAGACCCTACAAGCTGTTGGATCAAGTGGATTTGCGAGGAGGTTAGTGATGAGGAAGAGATCCAACCATAGATTTGGAGGGCGTTATAAGCCGTTGATCAAGCGCCTCAAGCTTTCGACATTTCAACAACCGGGAGTACAAGGGTCAATAGTGTGGGACTCTGGACTGGTGGAACCCCAAAAATATTGGAGCCATCATATCTTTGAGGGTCGAGAGCCATCGATCTATAATGAGGGGAGATTGCATGATTTCAACAACCGAAAAGAGGAGTGGATAGCTCCGTAAGATGCAAAGTCGTGAAATGCGAAATGCCGAAATAAGCGTAGCTATCGATCCAAGAGAGATCTGAGTCGTAGATTTCATGTCATTAGGATTTTTGCATTCGTGACTTGGAGGGGTCAGGCGCCTTGTATCACAAGTTCCGATACTGCGAACCACGATGCAATTTCTTGTAAATTGTGTGATCACAGGTGTGTGGTCACGTGAGTCGAGAAAGGGGAGGAGGTAACCTCCATTAGCCCTCATCAGAGTTTCAGGACTTGAAGGAGCCAAGGACTTGTCATATTGGAAAGCCCAAGGTCGCGAAATGTGGTGCACCTTTTGGGCCAAGTCTGTGGTCGTGCCCATGGTCACAAGGAGTGGAGACCATGAGCCTATTGCTTGGTCGCACAAGAGAACACAGAGAAGGACCTGTGGATTTGAAGAGGGAGGTTCCAACTCAGAACTAGAAGATCCATTTCAGCCTCGAACCAGAAGATCCTGATTGAGAGGTCGTACAGCCCTCAAGAGGGATAGGGGGTCTGCATCTTCCTCCTCCTTACATAGAGTAGAGAAGAAGTCCAGGTCATTCTCCTATGTAATGCAGTGAGAAATAGGATCTGTTGAGTTATATGTACCTATGGATAAGCACAAGGTGAACGTGTGAATTCCCATGAGTTCGGTGCATCGTTATGAGACTAGGATGAAGACAATGTATTAGCCTCCTATGAGAAAAGACTAGAGATGATGAAATCCAAATGACTCTTTTGTGTAAATTAGTGGGAAAGAATATCTTTTGGGTTGGATGTTCCTATGGATGAGCATAGGTGAACGTGATCCTAGTGGTTGAGCACTAGTGAGTGTGGTTCTCCTGTGAGACACAGTGAGATAAATATATGGGCATCCCTATGGATGTGCCCCTAGTGACTGAGCACTAGTGGGTGTATGATATCCCTTGTTAATTGTTCAAGAGTCATACTTACATGTAGCCCTAATTATAATGTAAAGGGTACAGGTCGGCCCCACCTTAATATAAAATATCATTAATGTAAAAGATAATTAATTTGGTAATTCTTAATTATATTGTGAGTTAGTGAGGTCGGCCTTGTTGTGTCAATAGAGACTTCTGTTGAAATATTTAGTCTAAGATAAGTAAAGGTAAATTCCCCATTGAGGAATCATATCTTAAGCACGAGTTTGTAAATTTCAGCAAGTACATCTTCATGGGAAAAATGCACATCTCTCTTGGGTGCTAGTCTTCTAGGGTTTGTGAGAATCCTTTTGTGTGCTGGGTTTTCTTTGTGGTGGAGGTATTTCTCTTGAAGAATATAAAAAAGGATTGGCTTGGTTTTCTTCCTTTTGTTGAGAAGGGTTTCCCATGATACTTCTTGTGTACTTGTGAATGGTGATTCTTCTTGTGATCTTGGTTGTTGCAACAAAATTGTTTATGGTTTAAGTAGAATGCTAAAATGGAATGAAATTCATGCTTAAACCTTGCTCATTGAAAAATCAACACATCACAAGTGAGAGTACACTCACACACACCATTCAATTTGATAAATTGCATTCAAATATACAGGCTAGGATAGCCCCTAACAACATCCTAAATTTGTGCATCTGAAAACCACTCAAACAAAAATCTAGCATACAATAGAAATATGTTATAACAAATTACTAACTATGGAATTTTGTGATTATTCTCCAACACTCCAGTATCCCTATTAATGGATAAATGAATTTAATACAATGTTAATACATAACATGTCTACTGGTCTTAGTCTTATCTAGGCTTACAAACATTACAAAGGACAATTAAAACAAAACCTTAAAATTTGTTTCAAATCCTTGTATGAGTGAGTTTTTCTCTTCCTCCTTTTCCAAATTATGAAGCCTCTATTCATTTTCAATTTAAGCCTTCCTCTTATGCTAAAAATTCCATGTTTCAACTTCTTATCCTTCATCTTTGTGTTGATGTTTCTCATCAATATGAAAATTATTTCAGATGGTCCATGCTTGTCCTCTTCAACTTTTTCTTCGAAAAATTACTTGTATGTGAACTGTTGCCACATATCATTCTTTGTTGTTTGATCTTCACAATTGTGATTTTGATCATAAATTGACTGAAACATTAACTCATAGTAAAATATAATTTCTTCTGGACTCTAATGCATACAAAAATTAATAACTTTTTCAGTTTCTTCCTCGTCCATGATGTCATCAACAAATTCCAGATCTTGTTTGTAGGTGAATACTGCAATGTCATTTTCTTCTACAACAATTTTATTGTTGTTTAATAACTTTTTCACTTCAATACAATAATTGACTTATTCAACTTGAGCTTGTTGTTCCCAAATGTCAAAACCTCGAGACTCAAAACCATTCATTAGAATATTTAAATCAATACAATTTTTGTTCTTTTCATTTTGTTCTCCTGCTAATTGGTTTCCGGTAAGTTGTGGCTTTTCAAGCCATTCTTCAAGGAAATTCAAATCTTCAAAATATTTTGTCACTACATCTCGATTCTCTTCTTCATTGTTGTCTTCTTTTGTCAGTGCTCCCAACTCTGTTGCTGCAGTTTCAGTATTGACATTGTTTACAACATCATCTAACACATGATTTTCAATTTCCTCTACAACATTCACTATCACTACAAATTCCTTATCATTCATTATTTCAAGCATGTGTCCTCTTACATTTAGCAAATTATCAATATATTGTATTTCATGATTTATCTTCAACCAATCTTCATTTGACATGTTCTCTTCATCATACATTACTTCAATGACAATTTTGTCATTACACTGATCATTATCCACATGTGACTTACCACATTGGGGATCAACATCTTCTACAGGCGCACCATCAACTTCGAAAGTTTCCTCATAAGAAGATGCAATCTTTTCACTATATTTAATTTCTAGAATATCCCATAACATTTTTTCATTGTCTATATGACCAAATTCATATAAAATAGGAGACAAAATACTTGTATCCAGTGCTGAACTGATAAGATATTAGGATATTTTATCTTTTCTCTTATCATGGGCATTGACCAAACCATTTTAAACAAATTTCCATAAATCTACTAAACCAAGTAATCCTTCCATTTTAAATTTCCAAAGATTAAAATTTTTACCTTAGAAGGATGGAAAAACTAACATTAATCTTTTCAATATTTCACCGATTTCTTCATGTTCTTCATTGTTTTGATCCACTATGGGTTCTTCAACTAAAATCACTTATGACTCTTCCTTCCTACTGAATCTTTTTCCTCATGTGTTTCATCTCTGTCCACATTTTTTTAATTCTCCTTTTCTTACCCATTAGAGTAGCAAACAACTTCACTCTCTTCTCATTTCAACCACAATTTCTAACAAGTAAAAATAATTTCTGCAATAGATGCAATAGTTTTTGAAAAAGAGTCGTTGGCAGTGCTTTCGTCGTTGGTAATCAAGATGCACAACAAACTAACAATACTAGGCCAAGAGTTCTTGGTGATGAGAATAATAATGACAATAGAGCATCAAAAGAAGATTCGGGATCGAGTGCTAAACTTACATTTACATTTGTTTTAATCTTTTTCCATGTCTACCATAACTCCAATCCTCTTGACCAATCAGGTTGTCTGCCTCGACCGTAAATCAATGATAGTTCAAGCTCATCCCTCACAACCCTGAAAATGTAAGATCTTCCCTTCCAACTTGCAGATGCTCTACTACGATTACATTCAAAAGGGTCTCTTATACCACATGCCGTTCGTCGATCACCACTTTTTTTTATGGTGGAGCTTCTGAAGAAAATCCTCTCGGAAGTCGTCGTCCACTTCTATCCATTGGTGGGAAGGCTTCGTCCACTACATAGGGTGTTTTGTATATCGATTGTAATGATGTCGATGTAGAAAAAGTGATATTTGGATGATTCTTCCTCTGCAATATGCACCTATGCAATATGGTTGGCTCAACCAACAAACATTCGTTAGCCACCTCACAACCCACCTTAGCGAAATTTTGCGGAGGAAACATGCATTGGTCTCACTTTCTCCTAGGAGGATTTCTTTTCAATAACTCTTGTTCAATTAATGCAACATCGAAAAAAGGATGGTTCTAATTAAAGAAAAGGTAGATTGTTTGGTGCAAAATTTACAAGTGAAGGTTCACGTGTGACAATTTTTGTGCTTGGTCGAAACTGTATTCAAAGTAGTGAAGAAATTATCGAGATTCAACAATGATACAAGGCTGCAACAGGAAACTTACGTTTCATATTAATTAAAATTGGAGAAATTACACATCGAACAATAATGCAAATCTTTCTTGCAGTCTCGAGCAACAATCTCTGAGAAAAAATCTCCAGTGAGTGATTGATGAATGCTGGGTTTTGCTCAAAATGGGGAATGAATCTCTCTAGAAGATGAAAAGCAAGAGAACTGATCAACAACTGGTCACCTCGATCTGAGTTGCCATAGTTCTCTGGTGGGGCTTCAAAGGAAGCAACGCTATGGTTCTTCACTGGAAATTCTTGCAGTGGCTTCACTCCACAATTGATGCAAGTCAAATCGTGGATCCTCAAAGGCACTCGTACCAAGCAACTCTGGGTGGGGGTAGTGCCTCTACTCAAATTTGCAGTCACAATTTATAGAGTATGCACCAACTTCCGAAACGATGGAAGTATTAAATATAATGTAACCTCAACATGCTGACTGTACACTGCCAGCTATCCTGGCCAGCTGTACTTTCTATTCTTGATTTGCTTGAGACTATTTAGCTCAGCTATTTCTCTTTGCATAGCACTACTTCTTCATGATCTTCTTCATGTACTTGTCTTGTAATCTTCTTCTTATATTCTAATATACTGTTTTCTGTTCTATTCTTTCTCTCTACATTTCTTGCTTCACAATTTATCATGGTATCAGAGCTACAGTAGTAAGCTTCTTCACATAGGCTGGAGAGAAACACGATCCTAAAACAAGCGTAGAGCTTACATTGATCTTGAGAGCATTCGACACAGACTTTTCACAAGGCTTGGAGAGTTGTCCGTCATACTCTCGAAAGATCCTCGTAGGAAACTTCCATGAGGAAGATGACCATCATATGCTCAAAAGATCAGCGTAAGAAGCTCACGTGAGGTCGCAAAGCGTACTATGCTCAAAAGTTTCAAGGAGCAGAAATACGAGAAGAAAGCAGAGACTGAGAAGGAAGAAATAGTAAAGATTCTTGTTCAATTTTCAAAGAATCATCAAAGATTCAGGAAGAAGAGTTGTAGGAGGCGGGAACTCTTTAAGAATTCAAAGCATTTGCTCAAATTCGTGAAAGATAGTTGAAGAAAGAAGAAGCGTTTAAAGAATTTCAGAAATCGCTCAAATCTGTCAAAGATTGCAGCAGAGAACAAAGAACTCGTGAAATTCTTTCAAATCTTTGAAAGATTCACGAATTTTTCTTCTGCAGAAGAAAATCCTCGCAAAGGCAGTAAAGAACGCGTCTCAAGTTAAAAGAAAAACCGTCATGGCTGTAAGATTCATCCTGCGAACAGATCCAAGGCAGAAATCTAGTTCAGAAGGGACGAAGAGAGCGCAGAAAAGGCGAAAGAATTTTAGCCATTAGATCTTGCGTAGAGGGCTGATAGTCGTTGGATCAGCCAGAAAGTGCATGAGGTTTAGTCC
This sequence comes from Picea engelmannii, assembly GCA_009831015.1. Classification (NCBI taxonomy): domain Eukaryota; kingdom Viridiplantae; phylum Streptophyta; class Pinopsida; order Pinales; family Pinaceae; genus Picea; species Picea engelmannii. The sequence continues at coordinate 104,534 of ML793211.1, read as the reverse complement.
TCTGAAGCGCACAGGAGAAATTTGACTTGCGAAGTCACGAAATCATCTGGACCGTCCATCAAGAGACACGTGGCGAGATCTCGGCCTTTCGTTGGCTCGCAAGGTGCAAAGGTCAAAAGACTACCGTGAGAATTCGCAAAATCATGAGTTATTCTGGACCGTTGGATTGATATACATCGTGAGCCGTCGATCTGATCCAATCGCAAAACCGGGGATCGGGAGTTGGACGAGCGAAGGAGACTACTCTCCAAAACCCCAATATGCGAAATCCCTACATCACAAATCATGAAATCTCGAGAGGATTGTGAGCTGCCCATCTAAGAGGATAGTTGGCAACAAATCCAAGTGCCATCATTTTGACATTTCGAAGTTCGAGATGTCGGAGGTGTTGTTGACGAAAGGTCGTGACACTCCACGGTGAAAGTCTTGAAATCTCGAAAAGATCACAGCCATCCATTCGTTCGGACACGTGGCAGAGATCGAGGAAACCATCGGCATCTCGGCTACCGGGGTTTCAACTTGACAAAGGATTTGGAGTCACAAGTCGCGAGATCGTGAAACAATGAGGAACGTCTATCTTAAGGGGACGCGTGGCAATAATCTAGGCCTTCGGGGAAAATCCCGAAAGGAAAGGGCCATCGAAATTTCGGAGATCATGGGATCAAGAAGCCATAGGTTCTCGACATTGGGAAACAGGAAGTCTTGAAACCCGAAATTGCAAACTCAAGAGTTGCGAAATACCGATATGCAAATGTCCGAAATAATCTGAGTCGTTGATCTCAAATCAACATGGATTGTTGATCCTTGAAGTCAATTCGGCATTTCAGTAAGTCGGAGAAAGGGGAATCAAGGAGTCAGAAGAGCTCGCTAACAGGGTTCGCGAAGTCGCGAAACCGAGAATCCCGAAAATCTTGAAAGGATCTGGACCATCAGGTCACAAGAAGATCTGGACCGTTGAAATTGTCCAAAGTTGAAACTTCGACATTTCACATACTGGGAGTCCAAAGGACCCAGGATCGTCGCAGCAAAATTGCTGAAGTCCCGAAACCTGAAATCCCGAAAAAGCGTTTGAATAAGCACCAGGATACTTCGAATTTCGACGATTTGAGGGCAGAGAACCAACAAAGGCATCGCTATTCTCCGATTTGCGAAAATCTATCAGTGCTCTAACATTTAGGCATGTGGTCACATTGTTCGGAGACAAAGGGCCAATCTAAGGTTTTTAAGCCCTCTTCGACATTTCGGCGATCGGAGGTTGGAGTGTCAAGAGATCAAAGGACTCGTATAACAAAGTCCCAAAGACAGAATTGTGAAGCCAAAAAAATCGTGAAGTCAAAACTCACAAAATCTCGAATCGTAGAGTTCCGAAGCCACTGCAAATTACACGCAGGAGACAGGTAAGTAAGATTTTTTTTTCTTTTTTCCTGTTTTGTTGAATTCTTTAAAAGATGGCGACATCTAGCAATTTAGGACCAACTCAGGGTCCGATTCTTCTTGGAAAGAACTATGAGTTCTGGTCTCTTCGAATGAGATCCTTCTTGCAAGCACAAGAGTGTTGGGATCTAGTGGATCATGGATATGTGAAACCATATCCAACAGACCTATCTGCCATGACTAATCAGCAGAAAATTGCTCAAGCAACGCAGAGAAACAGAGAAAATATAGCTAAATTTTAAATTCAAAATTTTGTGGATGACTCGATTTTCTCAAAAATCACAGGCGTTGGTACTTCAAAATAGGCCTGGGACATCCTTAAATCTTTCTACCAAGGAAATGATAGGGTCAAAACAATTAAACTGCAGACCTTGAGAACGCAATTTGAGACTCTAAGGATGACAGAGTCCGAAAATGTGGATCAGTTCATGACCAGAGTCATGGGCATCGCGAACCAGATCAAATTGACTGGTGAAACCATCACTGATCAACGAATTGTTGAGAAAATCCTTAGAAGTTTACCAGATAAATTCGAAATGGTTGTAACAGAAATCCTTGAATCCAAGGATCTGTCATGTTTTTCAATAGATGAACTAATTGGCTCTCTGGTGACACATGAGACCAGACTGCATCTCATAGATGAGTCAATCGCCAATGCTTTCAAAACACAATTCCTCTTTAGCATAGGGAGAGGCAGAGGGTGAGGCAGAGATCACCAAGGAAGAGGGAGCAGTCATAGAAATCCTCATTCCAGTGGAGGACACAGACAACAACAACCGAATCAACACTTCCAAGCACACAGACAACAAAATCAACATGAGAATTTCCAGCCTTAAAGAGGCAGAGGGAGAAGATCAAATGAGAAATCAAGCATACAATGTTATTACTGCAAGAATTATGGGCAATATGAATCTGAATGCAGGAAGAAGCAAGCAGATCAGCTCTCACGCAGAGCACATGTGTCAAATCACACAGGAGAAACCTCAAGAGGTATGTTTCTCTCATGCCACAAGACTGAAGAACAATCTAATGATCTCTGGTTGCTGGACAGTGGATGCAGCAATCACATGACAAGTAACAAAGATTTACTTTCATGCATTGATTCTTCAATCTCATCTGATATTACACTTGGAAATGATTTTTTAGTCAAAGTTCAAGGAAAAGGCACTGTTCCTATTCTTACTAAACAAAATGTAAAGAAAGACATAAACAATGTCTATCATGTTCCAGATTTGAAACATAATTTGCTAAGTGTAGGACAACTCATTGAACATGGATATAAGGTACTTTTTTAGGGAGCATCTTGCAAGATATATGACAAAAGCCCAAGCAAAAAATTGATTTCTGAAATCCACATGACTCCGAATAGGATGTTTCCCCCTCCACTCAGAACTGCAAATCTGATTCAACCATATCCACAGAGTGCATCTACCCTGAATGAAACAATGGTTTGGCATACAAGATTTGGATATCTACCATTTCAGAGTCTAAGTCTTCTTCAGAAGAACTCCATGGTCAAAGGTCTTCCTATATTTAAAGAGATAATTCCCCCATGTGAGTCTTGCATACTTGGAAAACATAAGAGAACTAGTTTTCCAGTCTTCCAATAGCGCCAAACAACATCTTGAACTTGTTCACACTGACCTATGTGGACCAATGCAAACAGAGTCCATAGGTGGCATCTTTTATTTTCCAACGTTTATTGATGATTTCAGCAGAAAAATATGGATCTATTTTCTCAGACACAAGTTTGAAACTTTTGCAAAATTCAAAGAATTCAAGGCAGAAGATGAAAAACAGAGTGACAAATATATCAAAGCACTCAGGTGAGATGGAGGAGGAGAATACAGAGAATTTGCAAATTTCTGCAAATCACAAGGCATTATCAAGCAAACAACAACCAGGTATACTCCACAACAGAATGGAGTGGCTGAAAGGAAAAATCAGACAATAATGAATATGGCAAGAACACATCTCAAAGAGAAAAGTCTGTCAAATAATTTTTGGGATGAAGCAGTAGCATGCTTCGTTTATCTCCTAAATAGATCTCCAACCACAAGTCTAAAGATGAAAGTCCCTCAAAAAGCATGGAGTGGGACAAAGCTCAATGTTGCGCATCTAAGGACATTCAGATGCATAGCATACGCTCACATACCTTCCAAATTAAGGAAGAAACTTGATGACAGAAGTGAGAAATGTATTTTCACTGGATATAGTGAAACATCTAAAGCTTACAGGATTTACAATCCAATCTCCAATAAACTAATTCTCAGTAGAGATGTAAAATTTATGGAAAATCAATTCTGGAATGATTCAGAAAATCAACAGATGGACAGTCAAAATCCATTGCTGCCAAGTTCTGAAAACGCAGAAAATTCAGGACAACAAGTACCTCAAACTATTCTTCCAAGATTGCAAGTACAAAGACAACCTGAACACTCACAGGATAACTCAACTTCTAGCAGAGAATCATTCTCTGAACTACAAAATCAGAGAACTCGAAGTTTGAGAGAAATCCATCAGCAGTTGGATGACTTTGAACAACACAACCTTTTTTCTTTAATGTCATGTCAACCTACATCTTTTAAGGAAGCAACTAAGGAGCCACATTGGGTTCAAGCCATGAACCAAGAAATTGACTCCATTGAGAAGAACAAGACATGGGATCTTGTTGACTTGCCAAGTCACAAGAAGAAAGATGAAGGCCCTATAGTGGACCCTACTCTGTAAAAAATCTTAGTAGGCAGTTTGTTGTATCTTACAGCAACTAGGCCTGACATTATGTATGTAGCCAGCCTTGTTTCCAGATTCATGGAATCGCCCAAAGATTCTCATTGGAAAATGGAGAAATGAATTTTGAGATATGTTGCAGGAACTCTCAATTTTGGCTTATGGTACACTAAATCTGATAGTAATCAACTTTATGGTTACACAGACAGTGATTTTGTAGGCAACCTAGATGACAGGAAAAGCACATCTGGACATGTTTTTCAACTGGGCACGAACCTGATCTCATGGGCATCAAAGAAGCAACCAATTGTTTCAATATCTTCTGCAGAGGCAGAGTATGTCGCTACTACCTCAGCTTCCTGTCAAGCTATGTGGCTGAGAAGAATAATGAAAGATATGTCACATACAGAAAAGGATCCAACTCCTATATTCTGTGATAATACTTCAGCAATTGCTTTATTTAAAAATCATGTGTTTCACAAGAAAAACAAACACATTGACACTCGTTTTCATTTCATACACGGGCTAGTCAATAATGGTGATATTGAACTACAATTTTGTGGTTCTCGAGATCAACTTGCTGATATCTTTACAAAGCCACTAGGAAAATCGGTTTTTGATTTTCAAAGACAACACTTAGGTATAATCAGTGTTGATATCTGTAACTGTTGAGTTTAAGAGGGAGTGTTAAATATAATGTAACCTCAACAGGCTGATTGTACACTACCAACTGTCCTGGCTAGCTATACTTTCTATTCTTGATTTTCTTGAGCCTATTTAGCTCAGCTATTTCCCTTTGCATAACACTACTTCTTCATGATCTTTTTCATGTACTCATTTTGTACTCTTCTTTTATATTCTAATATACTATTTTCTATTCTATTCTTTCTCTCTGCATTTCTTGCTTCACAATTTATCAGGAAGCTCCATACAAGGGATTTTATAAGATGGTAGTGGATTCATACGGCTCCACAAGGCATTTTTAACCCAAATGAGCTCACCTATGCCAAATTAAAATTGGATTAATGCACAATAGTCAATGATACCACAAGGGCACATCCCAACTGAGACTACTCTCACACACACCATTCAATTTGATAAATTGCATACACATATATAGGCTAGGATATCCCCTACCAACCTCCCAAATTTGTGGATCTGAAAACTACTCAAACACTAATCTAGTCTTCAATAGAAATTTTGTTATAAAAATTTCCTAACTATGGCTGTTAGGAAAGTTTGTATACAAACTTTTCAATCATAAAAAAATTGTTAAAACAAATCAATTAATCATCACATCTTTTTAAAGTTTGATAAATCAAAATTGGTCTTAGTTGATGATGATTATCATATATTATTATTATTTCTATATCAATGCAAAATAAAAATAAAAATGTAATATAACAATGGAATGAATAAATCTACTATAGATCCATCTTAACCTCACATATATCATATTATTGTTATTTCTATATCAATAGAAAATAAAAATAGAATTGTAACATAATAACCTTAATGAAAAAATGTAGTATAGATTCATCTTAACCTCTCATATATCAAGCTCGAAGATGGATCAAATTTATGGCTAAAATTTTTCATGAAACAAAATATATGCATAATTTGGCATGATAATTGAGATAGTAATGGAAGAAAGACTCATAGTGATTATACTTAATAGAAACTAGCTATCACACCATGATCAACACCATTCTACCTACACTCATGACAATGTATTAATTATGACATTAAGATAGTAATGCAATAAAGACTCATAATGATAATAGTTAATAGAAACTAGCTATCACACCATCATCAACACCATTCTACCTACACTCATGACAATGTATGAGAAGGTAACTTGTGCTTAACACCATATATACATGGCTTGGAACCATTTCGTATTTACAATAATTTTTTAATCTCACACTTCTTATCTTCTTTATTTAATGTATTGATCTTTTGACACATTTTCCAATCAGTGGGCAATGTTTTTGGGGTTTCTCTAAAGATTAGAGGAGAAGCCTTCAACTTCCCTTAGTTTGGAACCTTCCTTTTTATAACTTAATCAACATATTTGAAAGGGTATATAAAGAATTCTCCAAATGGATTTCATATGCAAAAATTATGGCCTTGGAAGTTGAAATTCAACTAAGCTCCTTAGGACTCATATTCCTTCTTCGTATAAGCACCTAGAATTAGGGTTTTAGGAGTTTTAGTTTTTTTTTATTTCTTTGTAGTTTTAAAATTTATGATATAATATACTTTCAAAGTTTTTTTAGGGGGATTTGGTGAATGATTCTATCTAATACATTTATTTCTAGGGATAAGATACTACCATTGTAACCATTTTGAAATTATTATATATGGTGCATTATGCTTGTCACTACTTGATTCACTGATATAATGTATATTTCACTCTACTTTGAATATCATCCTTAGGTTATCTCTATATAATTTATTTCTTTGATTTAAATCTCAATCCAATTTAGATCAATTAATTTGAAAGAAAATTATTTTACTATAAAATAATGAATGTGTTTTTTTTTTTTTTCCTAACAAACATGTATATTTCTATTAATCACAGTAAAAAGAAATTGTAAAAAATCCTCTTATTTATTGACCCACCGTTGAGTTGGAGTATTACTACATCTAGTTGCATCTATTGGCCCACCATTGAGTTGGAATATTACTCCATCCAGTTACAGAATAAATTCCTCATGCACCTCATCCCAGTTGCATCTATTGGCCCACCATTGAGTTGGATTATTACTCCATCCAGTTGCAGAATAAATTCCTCATACCTCATCCCAGTCTTACAATATCTTCTCTACTAGTGTCTTTATGTGCTATATAGATTAACTATTTTCCAATACTTGTTATTTGCATCTATTGGCCCACCATTGAGTTGGATTATTACTCCATGCAGTTGCAGAATAAATTCCTCATACCTCATCCCAGTCCTACAGTATCTTCTCTACTAGTGTCTTTGTGTGCTATTATAGATCAACTATTTTCCAATACTTGGTATCTGGCGGTCTGGAGTTTATGGGTTTATACTTGGTATCTGTGGTTGTGGAGTTTCTGGGTTTAGAGTCTCAATTCTACATCTATTTCCGAGTCATGCATATGTCCCCTGTCCGGGACGATGGCATTCTTAAAATTATCAATTTCATGGCATTCCTAAAATTTTCAATTTCATCTCTTAGATGAGAAGGATTTTGTTCCCAGAACTCATTGGCTAATGCATGTGATTCCTACTGCACCCTTGTGTCATTGGCCGAGGCACGGGATTCCTACTGCACCCTTGTGTTGATAGGTTCTAGGCTTCAATTACAGGAGCTAGAGGGGTCATGCTGAAACCTGCGGCTAGGATGATAGTCCTGACGACACCCGTATCCATGCCCCACAGAGAAATGCAGTAGGACAGAGAAAAATGATAGGGAAGTGAGAGTCGACTGTAGGTGGAAAGCATGGAATAGGGCGAGAGTAGTGAAAAGACATAAGGGAGAGCCGACATCCCCTTTTATAAGCATTTGAAGCCAGAATATCTCGGGATCCCAACCATAAACAACGATACTTGAAGCCAGAATATCTCTGGATCCCAACGATAAACAACGATATTAAGTTCACGAGTCGGTCCTTCACATTCATGGATTTGTGAGTCAGTTGGGGTGACCCTCCTCCTTGAATGATGGAATTTAAGATCCAGAAAAGTCATATCAGTGTCGAAGTGGTTGTGGATGATGTGGAGAGTACACACCATAGCTGGTAATAAACTATTCATTAAAACCCATATCGTTGGCACTAAACCTACTCTCATGTGCATGCTCCACCTGTGTGTGATATGACGTCCCCGACTGGGTCATGCATTGGCTGGCCATGTGTTGGATGGGTCCTGGATCGATTATGGTTCACATCCTTGACACTCCATCTCGGGAATGGGTGTGTTTATTGTTATTAACTAAATACAACTTAATTACTGAATGAGGGTGAAGAATAATAATAAAAATAATATAATATTAATAATTATTAATATCAATATATTAATTTAATTAATTGGTTGAGGTTAATTTTAATTGTTTACATCTTAGGTAGGGTGTTGGAATGGTGTAAAAGATGTGTGGGTTCAGTGAAGGGAGGGAATGAGAGAGAATAAGAGAATGTGGGAGAATATGAATGGGAAGATAAAGAATAAGAATATGAATGGGAAGATAAATAATACGAATATGAAACAAGAAGATGGAGAGTGAGAGGAGGATAAATGTAATTCCTAAATCCTTGTTTTGTTTTATAATTTCTTATCTCATTTTTTAAAAAATATAGTAAAACAACATAGTATGTTATTAATCTCAAGAAACTTTTATATCAAATCCCAAGTCCTATGCACTCATATTTTGAATCTCAATCTAAAATGAATGGGAAAATAAGGAGCAATATTACATTTTCCATGTTGGGAATCCAATAGATAGGATGACGAGACTTCAAATCTCCCTTGGATTCTCCTATTGAATTCCCCCTAAACCTCTCTATCTCCAAAAATCTCTACCCCATCCGATAAAAACAAAATCAAATGAAGTCACTTCAAGTTCTCACTTATTTCAAAATGAATAAACAATGCACTGAAAAATTTAGTCTTTACATCTCTATTGTTTTCATATCTATAGGTATTTTGCATCATTTTTGTTGTCCTAGTCCACAAATGTGATGAAAAAATTGTCGGAAAAGTGCTTGACAAGGTTGTGTGAGAAAAATCTACAACACTAGAGCCCCATACTATACTGGTGTAACATTCTTAGAATTGATTTATGATTCAAATCATAAATCATGGGACTCTCTTAAGTCCTAAAGGCTTTGTGCGATCTATTTTGACAGACTAGCACAATTAGATTTAAAGTTAAATCATGGTTCCATGATGAGATATAGAATAAGAGAACGCCAATATACTATAAAGATACCTTTAACCCTAAGTTATAAGATCAAAACTATCTTTATTTTATTGCTAGTTTAAGGAATAAAATGTTCATTGCTAAAACAAGAAATAAATCTCATGCTTCATAGTCAAATTGTGTGTTGGACAAGACATAAAATGTCATGGGAAAAAAAAATTCTAGTAGTTGAGATTCATAGGGACTCTCTTAAAAGTCATACAAGCTTAGTGGGACCTATTTTGAAGCACTAGCACAACTAGATTTAAAGATAAAGTAGGGTTCCATGAAGAGATATAGAATAAGAGAAAATTGATGTACTATAAAGAGACCTTTAACCCTATGTTAGAATATTAAATCTATATTTCTTATATTGCTTGCTTGTTTAAGGAATAAAATGAAAATTGCTAAAATAGGAACTAAATCTCATGCTTCATAGTCAAATTGTTTGTTGGAAAAGACATAAAACACCAAATTATTG
>ML793211.1:66957-94914 GCA_009831015.1 Picea engelmannii | reverse complement strand
CAGGGAAATGAGACGAAAAAATTAATACAATGAACGAGAATATCAGAAATTAGTATATCAAAAACTGTCACAAAGAACGTAACCCTGGAGACACTTTTTTAAAGAAATATGTAATTACGGTCTGCTCAGAATGGTGCAGCCAGTTAGACGTGCATGACGGTAGCGTCAAAAGCGCGATAACAGAAGATATTGATGTGTATGTATCGTACATAAATCCTATTTTAAATATTGATGCTCTATTATTGAGTAAAAGTTCAACCAACTTACGATAATATTAGTGAAAGAACATAACAAACGCAACGCAACCAACCAACCAGACAATATATAATGCATTATAGGATCTGTAATATGAGCCACGACCTCCTTTTATCTTGGTTGGTTTTTCATCGGTTTGTTTTTTTTCTTGCTGCTTTCACGTCTGCCGTTGAAGTGCGTGAAATGAGTATCGACGAATATGTCAATTTCGTATCAGGTCCGTTAAAATTCGTTTACACTTCAAAATTCAGATTGATTTGATTTCTCAGTGTTTGTTTAATGAGTTTGGAGACCGCATTCTATGCGTAAAGAAAAATTCAGTGATCAAATATCTATTAAGCATGGGCATTGAAATGTTTCGCTGGAATAACAGGCTTCTGTTTTCAATATAGCGTATTTTAGAGTCTGACACTGGGAAGAGAAAAGATAATAAAATTTGAAAAACGCTGACATTCGCGTCCGTCTGATTGTGCGGTGAAAGATTCTGGAGAAATAAATTAAACCCGGAGGGGTTACACATTTCAAAGATTAGCGGCCGAGATGTTACAACGTCTCGCGTTAAAATGTTAACGTTATAAATTGGTGCACACCTCACGTTTTGTTTCCATAATCGCCACTGTGTCGTCCGTTCCGACGACACAGTGAGCTGTGCGCCAATTTATAAACAAAAGAAGTCGAAAGTCGAAAGGATGACCCTGGAGCACCGCACAGGTACTGCTATTGAAATTTTAGATTATGTCAACCGTTTTTTTTTTAAAGATTAGGTCAATCTTCTTCGATTTTTTTTTTAACAAAACATTAAATTATATAAAATTTTACATTAAGAGATAGGATTTGAACCGGCTCAGAATGACGTTTTTAGCAAATAAATTAAATTATATAAAATTTTACATTAAGAGATAGGATTTGAACTGGCTCAGAATGACGAACAAAGTTATCTTTCTTTTACTAGTATGAGTATAATTGATTACCATTAATGTTTATTAGGATTAATTGGTTTATAAAATTTTAAACAGATAAGAGATTATTTAATTTTTTTAAATTGTCTTTTTATCTCATAAAAGAGTTGAGAGAAGTATTTCAAAATCATCATAGTTTTGATTACTTAGGATGTTTGTATTAAGAAAATATTTTTAAATTCTGATCTAATTTGGATATAGGGACGGCAATTTAAGAGAGAGTTTTTCATCTTCATACCAAAGTATTTTGGGAATTGCTATTTTTATTTTACCAATGCTAGCAATGTTGATTTTCTACCAAGTTATTTTGGGAATTGCTATTTTTATTTTATTAATGCCCATTTTCTTTTTTGCACTAGCTAGTGAGAGTTTGTTTTTATTTTAGCAATGTTGATTTTCTTTTTTTTAGTTGTCAAAAGTAGGAGGTATTTTTGATCTTCTAAATTAGGGTTGGCCACCTCCTTGTAGTATCTTAATTTCCTTTTATCTTCTCATTCTTTATCATACCACATATTCTAATTAAATTTAAAAGTGATAATATTTGTATTCAGCATAATGACTTCTTCTTATCTTTAAGTGATCCCCTTGATCCTTATATAGTTTTTGCTAAAATTTAAAGTAAAATTTGGAGAATTTCTTATAGTAAATATTAATTAATACATAATAAATGTTTCAAATAATTAAAATTAAAATTAGTCTTTACTTACTTTTTTAATTATATATTATAATATTTAAAAATTCCACTTTGAATCTAGTTGTTGTTGAAACTTTGACCTGTTAAATTAAGTCAGGTATCTTTATTTCTGCCTTGAAACTTGTTGCAACACAGACAATTTTTATCCTACATCTAATAATAACTTCTAAAGTTTCAACCCCTACTCGATCATGTACAACCCAAAGTTGACTGAGACTGAAATAACCATCAAGACTCATGGACGGAGGCCATACATTCAAATGAGACGATGTCTATGTGATTGCGACCTAAGGGGAACGAAATCTCACAATTGCATATTGTCAAATAATTTTTCAAAAAGATGTTAATAATATTTTAAAGATAATAAGCCCCCGGGGGGCAGCTCAATTGGCAAGTTCCGTGATATAGCGTGTGTGCCGTGATATAGCGTGTTATGTATGATGAGGTTCCAAGTTCAAATCCCCCCGACTTACCCGTGCCTGCGGAAGGGGCATACGTATGGCACCTGGAGGGCTAGTACGAGACCAGCCCAGTTCGTTTAATTTGAATGAACTTCTAAACATTAAGGATAGATAATTGAGAAACGTACTATAACACAGTTTAAATGTTTAAACCGACAGTTTAAATTTTTGTTTAAACCATCCATTGTAGACAAAAGGACTATATATCACAACTTTGAGGTTATTTTTAGATGGTTTTTTATTATATGTGTATTTGCTTATATTCATGAACAAATAAAGACTTTGGCCACAAGTTTCAGGCTTTTCTACGGATCAAAGGAAAAATCAAATCACAAAATATCATAATTTTCAGGCGTAATCTCATTTGAGCTGACTTGATATTTGTGTACCGTAGGAGGATGAGCAAAATTGATATATTCGTCGATACTCATTTCACGCATTCAACAACAGATGTGACAACAACAAGAAACAAGAGCAAACATATGAACTTGCGCTTTGTTGGGAAGTGACAACTAATTGACCAATTTTGGTCTAGTTGTTCACGGTGGTTTTTTCCAACAATATCTTGTTGGAACTATTCAATAATAGGAGAGCAGTATTTATTGTTTTCAGTTTTGTCTAACTGAAGGAAGAGGTGTATAAATGTGAATTTCTCTGAGACAGCCCTCTCCTGGACTGTTATTGTTGGAACTACTCAATAATAGGAGAGCAGTATTTATTGTTTTTAGTTTAGTCTAATTGAAGGAAGAGGTGTATAAATGTGAATGCCTCGGAGGCATTTGATGAGCATGGGCTTCAAGCCTTCTCCTAGGCTGCCCGATTGCCTAAGGCTGGCTGTAATTTCATGGTTTCTGCTAATAGAATGTTTCTGCCATTATCTATAGATGTTTCCCTCATAGAAAAAAAAGGATTTTACCACGTAAATTTTCTCATGTGTGACTATATATATATATATTTTTTTTCATATTTTTGATGCAAATTAATTTCTGTACGGTTCTACAATACAACAAGCTTCATGTATAAAGTTACTGTTAAACATATATTAGAGATCCATATCTAAAATCCAGGCATTATATAGAGTTCGGTTACTTGCGCTTAATATGTTCTTTCAACGGATATTGTTGTGAGTCCGTTAAACTTTTATTTAGAAATAACATATCAACGCTTATTCTCATCTTTCAACATATATTGTTGTAAGTCCGTTGAACTTTTATTCAAAAATAAAATATTAAAGATTTATGCATGATACATCGAAATCAACATTTGTTATTTTTTAATAATTAATGTTATTCAGTGGAAAATTGTTGTAATTCCGTTGAACTTTATTTATGCATGATACATCCAAATCAACATTTATTATTTTTTTATAATTAATGTTATTTGGTAGAAAATTGGGAAAAATAACATTTTTTTAAATAAATTCAAATGTTTGATATATTTTTATAAATCAAAGTTTTAAGGATAATGCCATTTCAACTTTAATGAACTTTAATGATTTTGAAAATCATTACAACATAAAAATATATCTTTTATAATTTTTTGTTTTACCTTAAAAAAATTTAAATAAAATATATGATACACCATAGTAAACTCATAAAAAAAAACCATAGCCAAACGCACTTGCAATGCATTACTTATTTGTTTGTTTGTTGTTATCCTTACTAAATGTCTAGAGTTACAATGGATTGTACATCTTATTTTGTTTCCTTATCTACTTAGTTGGTAAGAGAACCTATATCACTGAAATGAGAAATGACATAAAGGTAGATACAAAGACTAAATTCAAAGAGTAAGGAGATGACATAAAATGGATGCTTGATCATTGCTTGTTTGGCAAAAATGGATTGTATCATGTTTTTTAAAAGTCATTGTTTTACAACTTATGAATTGGTTGATATTTTAAATTCATTTTGAAATTCCATCATGTGAAAAATAAAATTTCTATGATTAATTAATTATTAATTTACACATTTAAAAAAAGAAAGGTTGTTGACCCAACACTCATCCATTGTCCATAATGCATCGCTTCTATGAGGGAAAAAACGCAAATCCTATTTTATTCCGTTATTTAATTATATTAACTAAATGTTTAACTAATATTATGTTCTTATGTGACTACTGCTACAGGTTTATCCAAAAGGTGAGCAAGAATTTTTACATTTTGGATTGTATTTACATCGTTTGAAGTTTGGTTGGTATATTAAATTAGAATTCATGAGAGCAGAGAAACATAAAATACACACAGAAATAATATTGTATTATTGCAATGTTACACACATACATAGGTAAATATATAGTTGGATTCAGATCCAACAGATTCCATATTTGGAGGGAGTGGTTGAGAAGATATCTCAATAGCCTCCTACAAATCTTCAACCAACCCAATCTAATCTCCTAAAGTAAGCTTTATTCTAACACCCTCCCTTAATGCTTTTTTTACAAATTACAATACTTAATCACAATTACAAAAGAATTCAACACTCTTAATCTACATATGTACAGAAAACCGTCTCCCAAACTATTTCATCTTCCTGGGCATTCCCGTGAGGGAATAAGCCCAGCTAGGCTCTAATACCAAATTAGAATTCATGAGAGCATAGAAACATAAAATACACACAGAAATAATATTGTATTACTGCAATGTTACACACATACATAGGTAAATATATAGCTGGATTCAAATCCAACCGATTCCATATTTGGAGGGAGTGGTTGAGAAGATATCTCAACAGCCTCCTACAAATCTTCAACCAACTCAATCTAGTCTCCTAAAGTAAGCTTTATTCTAACACCCTCCCTTAATGCTTACTTTACAAATTACAATACTTAATCACAATTACAAAAAATTACAACACTTGAACTTTCGTCTATCTGTCTAGTCTTCCTCAGCATTGAAACTCACTCTGTAATCACATGGCTTCCGCTCTTTCTTTTTCCTCTTCTTTGAGCTTTCCATCGACACATTTAAAGTCAAAACGTCTCTAACCATCTTTCTTGCACTTGTATACTGGACAATTTGACAACTTGGCTCATCGGGGCTTCCGTGATAAAAGTTGACAACTATTGATGCATTCTATGAACTTGCCTTCATCTGTCGGATTTTTTTCTTTCGACCATCCTTCAGTATCTAGAACAAAATTTTGGATACAGAATGTCCTCAACATTCCTTTACACAATGTGATTTCCAATAAAAACAATGTACTTGATACTAGGGCTGCTAGCTTGCATCAAAATACAAGTTCTTATTTTTACATAAACATTTACCCACAAAACTTTAAACTCACCAGGTAAATGTAAACTGTAATTGTCGATCCTGGATCACCAAAGAACATGCAAGAACTACAAGGCTGAATTACATCGTTCTGCTCTATATTTGGTTCTGCATTACAATTTTTACAAAAAAAAAATAAATATAATATATTTACAATAATGAAAAACCTTCTAATAGTTACTTGTTGCCTCTTCTTCACCAATTTTAGCAAATGGCAATCTTGTTTCGAAGCCCTAGAAGTTGTAAAAGAAGACGACTGAAGAGAGGTTGAATGTGATCATTGAACCCATGAGAGAGCTTCAAAGATCTAATAGTGTTTACACCAGATCTCATAAACGTGCACCAAATTGCTTTCAATGCATGGCAGTGGCTCTAACTAGTATTAAATTGTGCAATCACGTTTCCAGCTAAGAGAATCAAGCCTCTGACATGAACAGTGACTTGCGCTCTGGGAAATATGGGATCTTGGGTGTTAAGCTTGCACACCATTATAGTCAGATTGAAACCATGGCTTCAATTCATGCAAATTCTTCCTTGGTAGCATCACAATTCTTCCTTGGTAGCAGCAAATTACGACTTCTTGCACAGTGGTTTGATGGATCTCCTCCACGTAGACAAATTTTTTTTTTTTCTTCTCTCCTTCCAAAAAACACAACACAGGAATAAAAAACTTCACACAACGGCTCACAAATGAAATGACGACTCTTTTTCTCAGGTCTGAACAACTGCGATCTCCTGATATTTGAACAGTAAACAACACACACAGATATTAACGAGATATATTCCCGCGATTTCTCAAATGCGTGGCAATGCGATCCTCCTCCAACAGAAATAGTGGCAACACTCTCACAAACAAAAGAATCCAACACTCTTAATCTACGTATGTACAGAAAACCGTCTCCCAAACTATTTCATCTTCCTAGGCACTCCCGTGAGGGATTAAACCCATCTAGGCTCTGATACCAAATTAGAATTCATGAGAGCATAGAAAGATAAAATACACACATAAATAATATTGTATTACTGCAATGTTACACACATACATAGGTAAATATATAGCTAGATTCACATCCAACTGATTCAATATTTGGAAGGAATGGTTGAGAAGATATCTCAACAACCTCCTACAAATCTTCAACCAACCCAATCTAGTCTCCTAAAATAAACTTTATTCTAACATATTAAAGATTTCAAGATGTATATTCCCCATATATATGTGTATTCCAATGGCTATGCAACTGGTTGCTATAACCAGAAATGTCCAAGACTTGTGACATCATATGACAAAATATACACTTCACGTCAGGATCTGTAACATCACATGAAGCAATACAGGATCCACGTCAACTCTTACCATGGATATGGCACTGTCAAGGATCACAAATTGAAATTGAGATAAATATTTTTAAGAATTCATCGATCTATACATTAGCAATATATTGTCTTTACCAACACAGATATTTTGTGCAATTCACTTTCTATTCTCTTATCTGTATTAGTTTTAACAATTCTCTAATCTGGTCTTGGACATAGATATTAGTCTTAACAATGGTTACAAAACTTATATTCTCATTATAGTTCTCAGTGCAACTACTTTGCAATGCACATAAGAAGCCATTAACTCACAATGAAATAATAATTCAAAGCTTTGCGGTTATTCTATTCTATCCAAACCCTTTGTAGTTGATACTAAATTGAGCTAGATCTCTAGAGGTCGGGACACCATTATGGTTTTGTGTTTATTTTTTTTATTTCTGATTATAAAATTATTTTTTTGAATGGGGTAATAGTTTAGTATTTATTGGCTTGATTGTTGCCACTATAACTTAGGCATTCCAACGGACTCCTCACACTGCACATGTAACATAGTACCTTAATAATACACTCTGTGGTCAACTTCTACACCCGACCCCTCACATTGCACATATAACAAAGTACCTTAGTAATACATTCCATCTTAAGATATATATATATATATATATATATATATATATATATATATATATATATATCCAATTATTAACAAAGAGTAACAAAATATAAATATATATATAAAAAAAAGTAAACAAGTTTTAGCATTAACAAGGACAACATTTATTTTCTCAATAGCCACATTTTCCACACATTCCAACAACAATATAATTAATTACTTCAATATTAAAGTCAAACCAAACAATAAGTATAATGTATTTTTGGGTCAATGAGTACGAACAATGACATTTTTGGGATAAATCTTATAATATAATTTCTTTGGGTTTGGTTTGAATCAGTTGCAGGTTGTTGAGAGATTCTCTCAACCCCTCTCTCTATGTTTAGAATAAGTTGGATTTGAATCCAACTATATAATTGTGTTGTAATTGTGTAAAAAGATAATGCAATGCCAATATCATTTTGTTCTGTAATCTTGTGCAATCACTGCAATGTCAATTTTCAAGTTGTTATCAAGCTTGGCTCGGCTTAATCCCTCACGAGAGTGCTAAGGAAAATGTTTGGGCTTAATTCCTCATGAGAGTGCCAAGGAAGATGTGAGAGTTGTGATTCTCTATAAGTATGTAGAATATAAGAGTGTATTTTTGTGAGTGATTTTTTTAGATTCATAATGAAGAAAACAACAAAAACATAATACAAATAACTTGAGCAATCAAGAAACCATGATGAACAAAGATAAATAAATACTGGCATAAAAGGCATACTCTATATTCATCAATGAACAAATAATCATGTACATAGGCGTACATATATAATACAAAAATACCATAACTATCATGTAACTGTATAACAGTTAGGTAAACTAACTAACTTATGATTAGAGTTTTAACATCCCCCCTTAATCATAAGTTTGTTCTTGCCTAAAAAATGCCACTACTTGATAATCAACAATGTGTCAAGCAAATATTCAGAGGGTTGGCTGAAATGCTCTCTAAGCTATGAAAAATAAATAGCATAAGCTGATGTCTTCTACTAATTTGGTGGTTTAAGGGTGACCCCAAACTCATTTGGTGGTTTCGGGATGACCACAAGCCAATCTGGTAGTTTCGGGATGACCACAAACCGAATGTCTAGCAGAAGATGATGTCTTATACTAAATGAAATGGTTTTAAGTTGACCATAAACTAACAAGAGATCAATGCTCAAAAATCTGAAAATGTAACAAGTAGAACTTCATGTATTCTGCTCAATTGGTGGTTTTAATATGACCACAAACTATAAACAACAATATGTTCAGGAACAAGACTGCATTTGTTCATAGGCTATAAATAAAACTTGGAACCTAACTAAAAACTTTATATTTCCCCCCTGTCAGGGACAAGTGGTTCAAATTCCCTTGACCGTCATTCACAAGTATGGCCAAGAATATATTGAGCACTTATATAAGCTACTGGAAGAATGTGTATTCTTTCACAATGTAAAGTGGAAAAGTTTAATCAAACTGTCTTCCGGCAGAGTCTGAAGACTTGATATTCAACTCAGAAGGCTACATCAACTTGGCCCGGATCATACCCTATATCATCAAATATTGAAAAACATTCATGTCCATCAACTGTAGAAATATCTTCAATCAAGTACGACTGTACTTGTGTATAAATCCAATGATAAGACTGCTCCAATAAATTGGCTTCCAGAGGCCAACGACAATCCCTAACCATTCAAAATGAATATGTTTCTGCTTGCATTTTTGACACCTTACTGAGAGGTGATTTGTCTTCCCACAAAATCTGCATGGGTGAATATTAAAATAAATTCACTTATCATGGCCAAACCTGTTACAGTGTTTGCATTGTAAGGGTCCTTTATCCGACCGATTAGCAACATCATCATCAACAATATCCTGTATATGTTCCTTACCAATATCGTCAAGCTCTGTCTTCTTATCATTATTCAAAAAACCTCCACTCACAAAGCAAATAGGTTTTTTATAATTAGGAATATGAAAAATGTTGTGAGCATCCTTTACATATCCTAGTCCATATTGATTTCATTTAAATCATAATTCTTCCCATGGTCACAACTCTAATTTTTTTGCGACATTTATCCACAAATTTTTCTAACATAGAGACTTTATCCAACTCATCTTCATGTTTATGAGTGTCATCACTAGTCAACTGAGTGTCTTCATTATTTTCATCCTTGATGTCATTGTGTTTGTTGAAATCACATTGTTGGTGTCGAAGGAGATTTAGCTCATCAGATAACATTTTGTTTTGAAGTTTGAACATATCAATTGTCTTGTGTGTTACTTGTAAACAAGTAATCACTATACTCAGAATGCGCTTATTTATTGCAATTGTAGATTCCGTAGTTGAGTTAATTATGGAGCGTAGTAGTGTAAATATTTCTTCAATTCTTGCAATTATGAAGAATATGGAAGAAAGATGACCGATGACTTAGACGCACACAAAGATCCTAAGACCCCCTTATTCAATTTTGAGTGGATCAACGATGCAAAGAAAAATATGCAATTTGTTGGACCCCTTATAACATGTTTTCAAGTTCAAGGCCTAAATAAAAAAACCCTTATAACTCCAATTACAATAAATGGAGAAAAATCCTCCACACAAAACCTTATAACTCCTTAAATACACATCAAAGTCTTCCTTTACCAAAATCTTCCTTTAAGTTCTATTGCGAAAAGAGTGAACCTTATAACTCCTTGAGTTTCCCTTGAAATAAAATTTGTAAATTAATGTAATCCACTTATCACTCCAAATAAATTTTCCCCAAAGACATGCATATATAAATAATAACAGGAAGATACATCCACCAATTTAAGTGGTTCTTATCTGAACTTTTTTTCTGTTATAAATTTTGCAATCACTTACTAAAAATTATCTCATAGGTGACACTCATAATGAGATGATGGTCCATCAGATTGTTGTATTTTCAAAGACAATAAAGTAGACTAAATTATCTAAATGTATATCATCATCATTATGATGTCCTTAGAATAATGTGCACAACACTCTCAATGTCCACGATATCACTAATTTCGCCAACTTTCAAAAGATATGTAGCATTTTAAAAAGGCTTACCTTTGTACATTTGCAAGTGAGAAAATTGCAGGTCGCTTCTTTTAAACTTCATGCAGTTCTAAAACCATACTGTAAGATATTCGCTATAGTCAAGTGAGAAAATTGTAGGTTGCTTCTTTTAAACTTCACGCTGAGAAAATGGCAGTTAAACTTCAATCATCATGCCTCTTTTCTCTGCAACACAGCCTTTTATTCTGATTTTGTCTTTACGCGACTATATCCTTATTCTGGATTCTTCTCTTTCGAGATTGGCGATCCAAATTAGCGTGTATTAGATTCAGAATGAATTCTGAGGGGCTATGCGGGGATCTTTGTGAAGAACCGTCAGAATCTGCATATCAACATCCTTAACAATTTTAGATAATCAAGCAATCGGGCAGTGTGAAGGTTGTTTCGATTTCTGGTCTACATCATATGCACAGAATGAAAACTACTCCAACTTTTAGTCTACACCATATGCACACACCAAAGGCTGCTTCGATTTATCTTCATAGTGTAGAGAGATAATATTTTTGTAGTGCAGTATAGTGGGCCCTAATAAATACATGGAAACAACAATGAACCTCCATGATGGCTGCGTTACCTCCAGCACTGTGAATTTTGTCCCTCACTAAAAGTGTTCAGGGATCAATCCTTTTCTTCCAACGATTCTCACAATACCACAGGCATCAAGATGAGAAATGTTCCCTCATACCATTGTTAGATTCATAATGAAGAAAACAACAGAAACATAATAGAAATAACTCAAGCAGATGATGAACAAAGATAAATAAATAATGGGAAAAAATGCATACTCTATATTCATCAATGAGCAAATAATCATGTACATAGAAGTACATATATAATACAAAACGTACATATATAATACAAAAAGACCATAAACTGTATAACAATTAGGTAAACTAACTAACTTATGATTAGAGTTTTAACATATTTTTAGTGTTGGGAATTTTTTGCATTGAAAGAAGTGGTGACCGAGGATATTTCTCATCACCATTTCCTTCAAGACTGCAACAACCGTTGCCTATGTGCAAGAGAAAGGATTCATTGAGGTTGGCATGAGAGACATTTCATTTGTTTATAGGGAATTCAATCTAATTGTGCCAGACAATTTGTTGACCAAGACATGAAGAGCTGCATCTGCAGAATTTACAGATCTATAGATCTTCACTTATATTTGATTGTTCATTGAAAAGGAGGACATCACCATGTTCGTGTGTTGTAATAACAATGTGTTGCTTTAATGAAAAGATCATTTTCGTGTGGAGGAGTCATTGTTGCTGGCAAACTAACCTGCCACCATGGAGAACAATCATCAGAACTTTGAAAATCATTGAGAGAAGAAAATCCAGCAACTGGGTAGAGTAAAGGAGTTGCATTAAAAGATTGCAGAAAGTAAGCGGTCTTTGAGGTTGAGGCATGAAAGGGAAGCGCTCGGAGATCCCCTGTGATTCAAACTATGACGTTTAATATTTGAATCACAACACTGTCGAAAGAGGGAACCGAGCCCTGGATCAATACCAACAACTTTCCCAAGGCTATGAGGCTTTTGCATATTTTTTTAATGTCTAAGAGGGGGATATGGTGCTTGTGATTTTCAGATTCTATCTATTTTATCTCAATCATATGTGCCCAATTCTAGGGACATGTTCTAGGAAATAAATGGAAAGGTGTTGCGTTTCTATTGAGTGTGCAGGTATTTTTTAATGTAAGCATTGTTTGTGTGTAAAATTGTATTGTGAAGAACCAATTATATACGAGTAGTGTGATTTAAATTGGTGGTTTTTGAGGTGCCGAAAGAATAAATCATTAATTTGATTATTCCTACATTTTGTAAGATGTTGGTTGGACTTGTTGTATTTTGGTTCTTCAAGAGCATCAATTACAGGTTATTCTTGTGTATATTTTTGTAGATATCTTTAAATAAGGTGAGTTGTATGATTGAATTCTTAAAATATCCAGTAATTAGATGGCTATCCTATATAATTATCGAAATTTTCTCTTAGGGGGAATTCAACACATGGTAGTGTATCCATAGGATAATTCAGTATCAAGATTGTCATTCATGAGGTCCTCCAAATTCGCCAATGATGGTCAAAAGGGTTGTTATATTAAATGGCTTGAAAGGGAAGCTAGAAGTTGTGGAGGATAAAAAGACTATACTTGAAGATTTCAGAGTGGATAGGAGTCATAATGAATACCATATCAAGATAAATATCTATGTTGAAATTTGAGTATTGTAATTATGATATAATATTTGTAATGTAAGCATTATGGGAGGGTGTAAGAATAATTCTTACATTAAAATTGGTTTGGATTTTGTTTGAATCAATTAGAGGTTGTTGAGAGATTCTCTCAACCCCTCTCTCTATGTTTAGAATAAGTTGGATATGAATCCAACTATATAATTGTGTTGTAATTAATGTAATAAGAATATCATTTTGTTGTGTAATATTGTGCAATCAATACAATGCCAATTTTCAAGTGTTGTGTTTGCATTGTAGCATTTCCCTAGCGAGATGTGAATAAATATGCTCAAAAGAGGTTAGTAACTACCAAATCATTTTCTTCATATAAATCTAAGCTATTGAGATAGGAATGACCATGTCTTTGTTTTATTTGGTTATGTCTTTGTTTTATTTGGTTGCTTGGATTTGTATTTTGGCTTTTTTTTTTTCTTAATGTACCTTTGATTTCTTTGAAATGATCTCTCTCAATCAAGGCTAGGCTTAGGTGAGCTTAATCCATAGGTACACCTATGGATTTTTTTGAAATGATCTCGCTCCAAAACTTGGATGAGCTTAATCCATAATAAAAATAATAGGTACTTATATATAAGAAGTTTTAGGTTAATAAAAAAAAGGAAAAATTAAAAAATACAAAATTATTTAGAATAAGACAAACTCAACAAAATGTCAACTGCCAACAATTAAAGAGTTGGCGAAGGTAAATTTCAAAAGTTAACGGACTATGATAATCAAAATATACTCTTCAAATGCAACAATTCATTTGTTGCTTACACGCATTCATCCAATTGAATAGTTGAATGCAGTTGCTTATGCATATGGCCTCTACTTAATTAATTGGGCAAGTAATTGCAATAGTTATAGTATTCTATAGAATTAATTTCTAATAGTCTACGTTGTCCATATCAAGCCATTAAAATATAGTTGAGAAAAACAATACTATCATATAGAGATCATAAAGCAATACAATCATACATAGATTATAAAATAATAAAATAGTCATAGGAGACATAACAATCCATCATAATGAATATAGATATTTTAGCTTGAAACGAGCATTCAACATCAACATTAAGTGGTTACTTGGATTTCATTAAGAAAGTTTTACAATGCACTTCATGGAATTATGTCCATTCAAAAGTTACATAGCTCATTTTTCTTTTCATTTTTTCAGCTTAGCCAAAAGTCTTTTTGAAAGTCAAATTAGAAAAATATATGGGATATTTGATGGTTAGTGAGAATACTATCCAAAAAGTCTCTTGGAAAGTCAAAACTAGAAAAATATATGAGATAATTGAACATTAATGAACAAAGAGAGTAACTTTTCATTTCCCATTCTTTTATCATTTTTTCTCTTTTATTTTCATTTTTCTACTTTATTTAATTCTTTGTTTTTCCTCTCTTTTATCTCATTTAATTTGTAATATTTACATATATTTTATTATTTATGTAACCTCATTAAGTGTCAAATTGCACTTAAGAAATGAGTGTGGTAACAATTTTCCTGTGTTTATATTCAGTTTATATCACACGTTTCAATTGAGAGACTTTTGGTCTCTAAAAGCTCATAGGAAACCAATTTAAATCAATGTACCTTCTATCTGCTTGAGCATGAATCTAACTATGGCTTCTAGCTACAACTCTAGCTCTAGCTCACTACTTTGGCCACTACCCCTGGTTCAAGCTATGGCTCTAGCTCTAGTTCTTGGTTGATTTGTTCATGCGGTTCAGAAGTCTACACGTTGAATCTCATCTCTAAGCAATATTCAGATCGAAACTCTACAATCAAAATTCATTTGCATCTTGAACATGCAAGTCTCTTCATTCTCAAACATGGAGATGGTCTGTCTCGATAGCCAATGAAGGCCAAGTCAATTTCTAGTCTATTTTTGTTCAATGAGATACCAACAAATAGGCCATCATGAAAAATTTCCACAAGAGGAAGTGTAGACCACCCTCCTTTACTTTATGGAAAAAATTATTTGGTTCTTCACTTATTTGCATAGAAATCCATCTCTACAACAAGGTCAATCGAATCAAATGACAATTTATTTTTTGGAACATAATTCTCATAAATTATCTAGCCTCCTTCTACCAATTAAATGTTCTAGTTGTACACTCATTGGTAGGCTATTTCAATGGATAATGAGTTATTATTTAACCAGTTCGCAATTAATGAAATGCTATTGCATTCTTGAGATCCTTCTCTTCTCTAATGTCCTTCCACCTAGCAACATCTTTCTTCATTGGTGAGGCTAGGTTCTTGTTTTGGTGAAAATCTATGGAAACATTCTAATTCTTGGGATATCAAGGCAATAATATCTTCATCTCATTTGGGCTTCACTCTCCACACCCTTCTCTTGGTTTTGTAGATCCCAGAGTGAATTTTTGGATGAAGTTACAAACATTTTTCTTCTCAATTACCATTCAAATTATAGTGGTGGGAAACATTCTTGCCACAATTGGATGGATTGCTTAACATTCTTCTTTTCACTATGTGCCTCTAATTTCATTGCTTTTTGGGGGAAGCCTTATTTTTATTATTTTTCTAAAAATTGCTTGTATTGTGAATTGTAGCTTGCTTCTCCCAACAAGATGCCTCAATATGGATTTCTTCCCATAGAATGAACATGCACTATGGTGACGTGGGAAGTGAAGTCTGTTCGTGCTGAGTTGAGAGGATGAATGAGGCACCCTAGTGTTTGGTTCCTTAGAGAGTTTCATTAGGTCATGTGATGATTTGACATTCACGATCCCCGAGGAAACTGTTAAAGTTTGAATTTTTTCAACAAGTTCAAGGCAGTTTCGTTCGAAGAGATTGATAGCTTCAACATAGGATTCAACCAATAATTGTTGGCAGCCAACTTGAATGGGAAGAAAAAAGACCAAGTTCCTTGGGTGGTGTTATCTCACCTTTGTTATGGGACATTGGATGAGGCAGAGTGCACCTTGGTGACTTGGGGATGATTTTGTGATGACTTGGAGATCCGACGAGGGTCATTGGTTGAGGTTGGCATAATATTGCTTGGAAATTTCCTAAGGCATGAAAGTTATTTGGGGTGACTCATCGTGGAAGAGGAGGTCGATTTTTTGGTCGAAGGGACAACAAAACTGAATCAGCGTCTGAGAAGAAGTCCGACCAGAATCCTCCTAATTTAAGAGGGAGCAGTAGCAAACCCTGGCAACAAGAAAATCAGAGGTATGATAAAACTAAAGTACAATGTTATTATTGTAAGAAGTTTGGGCATTTTTCTAACAAATGTTGGAAGAAGTAGGTAGATGCTAGAAAGAAATCTGCACATATTACAAATGAGTCTTAGGATCATCAAAATACTGTGTTTCTGACCTGTAATGTCACTCAAGAAAGTGCAAATGATATTTGGTTTTTGGATAGTGGTTGCAGTAACCACATGACTGGTAATAAGGATTTATTTTCTTCTATTGATACTAGTATTCAGTCTGAAGTAAAACTAGGAAATGACTGTAAGGTTACAGTTAATGGTAAAGGTGTAGTTCTAGTCTACACTAAGAATAATGAAAGAAGAAATATTGACGATGTTTATTTCATGCCTGGTTTAAAATGCAATCTTATTAGTATAGGACAACTGACGAAGATAAAGTAAAGAATATTCTTCAAGAAAAAGGTATGTACAATCTATGATAAATTACCCAACAAAAAATTGATTGCAAGAGTTGAGATGACCAAGAACAGAATGTTTCCACTTGTTATGAGAAATGATTTAAGTGGTTCTTTGAATTCTTATAAAGCTGGAAGTTTAGATGAATCTTGGATATGGCATTTGAGATATGGTCATTTACATTTTGGTGGCTTAGATATGTTACAGAAGAAGCATATGGTTAAGGGATTTCCTTGTATCCAACAACCTGCAAGCTCTTGTGAGAGTTGTATACTTGGAAAGCATGATAGAGAGAAATTTGTTTCAAGTGTTTCCTACAAAGAAAAAGCTCCATTGGAAATTGTCCACACAGATTTATGTGGACCTATGCAAACACCTTCTTTAACTGGCTGTGTTTATTTTATGACTTTCATTGATGATTTTAGTAGGAAGACTTGGTTGTATGTTGAAACAAAAATCTGAAGCTTTTGAAGTTTTTAAGAGTATTAAGTCTATGGTTGAAAATGAGAGTGGTCGAACCATTAAGATCCCAAGGTCTGATAGGGGAGGTGAGTATAAGATGAATGAGTTCATTGAATTTTGTGATCTTCATGGAATTAAAAGCCAGTTTACTACTCGATATACTCCACAATAGAATGGAGTGGTTGAAAGGAAGAATCAGACCATCATGGACATGGCTCGAAGCATGCTGAAAGAAAAGCATCTTTCAAATGAATATTGGGGAGATGCGGTTCTTTTCTCTGTTTTTATATTGAATAGAAGTCTAACCAAGACTGTGAGGAATCATGTACCTCAGGAAGCCTGGGATGGTAAACCTTGCAATGTTTCTCATTTCATAATTTTTGGATGTGTTGCATTGCTCATGTGCCTGCAGAAATGAGGAGGAATTTAGATGAAAAAAGTGAGAAATGTATCTTTGTTGGATACAGTGAAGAGTCTAGGGAATATAAACTCTACAATCCCATCACCCAAAAATATGTAGTCAGTAGAGATGTTCAATTTAAAGAAGATGAAGCTTGGGATGGAAGTATTGACAAATCAATTTTAGAGGGAGATTTGTTACTCTGTGAAGATGATGATGGAGTTGAGAAGGCTGAAGGAGATAGATAGTTGGTTCCACATGCACATACGCCTACAACAACAAGTCCTACAATGGAAGCACCATATTTCAACCCATCTCAATTTATAATGCCAAGAAATTATGAGTGTAGTGAACCATCTGGACAGGGTGGACATCAATTAGAATCATAGGTAAGTAGTGAATCAAATCCCAGTTTAGCTTCATTGAAAAACAAATTTAAAGGTGAGAAGACTAGAAGCTTAAGAGAATTATATGATCAGAATGAAGAAGTAGATCAGATTTCAAATTTTGCATTAATGGCATGTGATACTGTAAGTTTTGATGAAGCTGCTAAAGAATATGCCTGGATAAAAGAAATTGATGAGGAGATTGATTCCATTGAAATAAATAACACTTGGATCTTGTAGATTTACCTGAAGGTAAGAATAGTATTGGTGGTAAGTGGGTTTATAAGACTAAGTTGAATGCAGATGGTGAAGTTGAAAAGTACAAAGCAAGACTTGTAGCTCAGGGGTTTAGTCAGCAACCCGGTATTGATTACAATGAAACATTTTCTCCTTTAGAAAGAATTGACACTATGAGGATGGTATTAGATATTGTAGCTCAAAATAAATGGATCATGCATAAGATGGATGTCAAGTCTACATTCTTGAATGGATATTTGGAAGAAGAGGTTTATGTAAGACAACCTCTGAGTTATGAGAGTAATAAGCACGTAGATAAAGTTTACAAGTTAAAGAAAGATTTATATGGATTGAAGTAAGTATCCAGAGTTTGATATAACACGATTGATGAATACCTGATCAGTTTTAGATTCAACAGAAGTCCAACTGAACCAAATCTGTCTACAAAGGTAAGCCAGGAAGGTAAAATTTTGATTGTCTCTTTGTATGTTGATGACCTAATTTTTATTGGAAATCTATATGTAGATGGTTTTAAAAATGCCATGAAAACAGAGTTTGAGATGAATGATTTAAGATTGATGAAGTATTTTCTTGGAATTGAAGTGGATCACTATGATGATGGCATTTTCATTTGTCAAACTAACTATGCAAATGAAGTATTGAAAAGGTTTAGAATGTTGAGTTTTAAACCAACTGCAACACCTATGGAAACTTGTATCAAACTTAGCAAGTATGATGAGGGATCATATGTTGATCCAACTCTGTATAAGAGGTTGCTTGGAAGCCTTATGTACTTAACAATAAACAGACCTGATATCATGTTTGGTGTAAGTTTGATTTCAAGATTCATGGAGACTCGGAAGAGTACTTATTGGCATGCAGGAAAGAGGATCCTGAGATATGTTGGTGGAACAAATGACTTTGGTATCTGATACACATCAAGTTTAAACTTTGATCTGATTGGATATACTAATAGTGATTTTGCAGGTTCCATTGATGACAGGAAAAACACATCTGGGTATGTGTTCAGTTTTGGATCTAGAGGACTAGCATGGGCATCAAAGAAACATCCCATTGTGAATCTATCTTCTATTGAGGCAGAGTATGTTGCAATAGTTGCACTGCATGTCAAGTTGTATGGATGAGAAGGGTCTTGAATGAATTGTTGCATGACCAAAATGATGCAACCCAAATTGTCTATGACAATAAATCTGCCATTGCACTATCAAAGAATCACGTCTTTCACAAATAGAGTAAGCACATTGATACGAGGTATCATTTCATTCGAGAGCTAGTAAATGGTAAAGAGATTTATGTTCATTTCTGTAGATCTGAGGAACAATTTGCAGACACATTTATGATGCCTTTGGGAAATGAATTATTTAAAATCCATAAAGGAAATATTGGGGTCTGCAAGTTGTAATGCATTGTTTACAACAATTTTTTTTTTACATATTTTCAGTTCGTTTTTTCTTTGAAATGATTAAGAGGGAGAATGTCAGGATGTAATCATTTCAATGCCTCTATGCAAATGATAAATTAGTGGCTTGACTTTTCAAGACTCGAGACACCATCGGTGGATTTGTCAGCGGTGGCCACCTTAACCTTTGCACGCCACGAGACACCATCACCACCTTGATTAATCTTTTTATAAGATTGAAGAGGAATTTTTGTTTGTATATATACCTGAAACAGATTGTAATTGATGAATCAATTTTGAAAATATTTTTGAATCGAAGTTGCCATTGTGTATTCTGAGGTGTTCTCTTTGTTAATACTTACTTTTTAATTGAGTTTGTAAACTCACTTGGTTCCTTGATCGCATTCGCCATATTGTTTTTAATTTGATTAAACACAGTAATTACTTGATTTTACCGATTCCCATATTTACGTGGAGTTTATTTAGTGCACAGATTTTATTTATTGCACGGAGTTTAATTAATGCATGGAGTTTATTTAGTGCACAGATTTTATTTACTGCGCTAAGTTTATTTACTACACAAATTTTATTTGCTACACAGAGTTTATTTTGTTGGTTTGCGTCGAGTGATTGCATGAGACGAAACTGGAACTCCATTCTGCTCTTCATTTTTTACAGTGTCTTCATTATATCCCTGAACATATGGTTTTTTATTTTAGACATAAACATAATTGCTTCAGGATTAATATTAGCTAGTTGCGATTTCACAGTATCAACCTTCTCTGGACCCAAAGGCATAACTATAATTGTGTTTGGATGCTCCTCCCGATGACCGTGTACTTCTTGAAGTTCTTCCTTGATTTTCCTTTCTTTTATCCATTATGGAACAATGTATCCAATGTTGGTTCCAGGTGGAGGGATCTCATTAAACCTGATTTTATATCCATTGTTGAATATGTAGGGCTCCTTGGCTATCAAGAAAATTCTCTTAAAGTTGATGCCTGACACTACATAGAGATTCAATGTTTCCCTTGGAAAATCTAGTCTCATTGTTAAATAACAACAGAGTCGCAGGGGTACCCATACCTATGAGATCTATGATTGTAATCACAAATTCTAATGACAACTCAACATTTGGTTGATAGTCATTATCTTCAACATTCTAAATGAGTTTCATGTGAAAGTGAATATCCTTGGAGTAAAGTTCAGTAGGGAGATTCTTGACAGCATGATATAGGTATTTTGTGAGAGGATTGTCCTCTCCACCTATTGAAAAAGTGCGCATCCTAATCTCTTTAATATACTCTCTCGGCCTTGTCAGAGATTAATCATTTCACTGCTTGGATAGCGACAGATCAATGGTTGTCTTGACCCTTCAAGACTTGAAGATTTAATTACTCTAA
Organism: Picea engelmannii; assembly: GCA_009831015.1. Lineage (NCBI taxonomy): Eukaryota > Viridiplantae > Streptophyta > Pinopsida > Pinales > Pinaceae > Picea > Picea engelmannii. Next base: position 74,052 of record ML793211.1, on the reverse strand, counting down.
ATGGTGTTCGCCTTAATCTTTGAAGGCAACGAAATTCTATCACCACCTTCATTAAATTTTATCATTTCTAAAATTGTAGGGGCAATTGGTGTTAGTATAAATAAATGAACAACGGATTGTAATAGTGTGGTGATTTGAAGAATTACATTTTTGAATAGAAGTAATTTTTGAATTCTCTCTATGGATTATGCGTTTATGATTTCCTGTTATTGAGTTTATAAACTCATTTCAATACTTTATCGAATTAGTTATATTACTTTCAATTTCATTTAACACAGTAATTATTTTGATTTTACCGATTGCGAACCTAGTCTTATATTTATTCATAGTTTACCTGTTAAATTCCCATGGAGTTATTTTTGTTTTACCAAAAATTCTAAACCCAAAAGTGGTGGGCCCTAAAGTCTATACGTATTTCTCAATTGGGCATTTCTTGTTTCGTTTTTCTTTTGCATCGGGTGTTGGCAAACCCCGAACCCTGAACTCCAATCTGCCTGGGCCCACGGCTTCATTTCATTTCGCGAATCGACAATTCTCTTTTCATTTTTTTTTTTGTATCGAGCATTTGTAAACGTCGATACACGAAACCCTGAAAGAGCTAGGACCACATCCTCCTCGCGATTTCGTGATTCGGCAAATTCTTTGGGTGTTTTGTTTTGGCATCGAGTGCCTATAAACGTAAAACCTCAAGTGCCAACGTGCCTCTATTTTTCACATTTGGTATCAGAATTGCAAGTCTATCCTATAGAGCATCCTGTTAGATGCTCATTTCAGTGCAGATAATTCCTGTTGGTGCCCAATTTCACTTTCCTATTTTCCTGCGTGAAATTTTATTTGATTTCTTTCAAACTTTTATAAATGGATGCATCTGGTAGTAGTTCTTCTCAGATTCAGGTTCTTGTTCTGAGCGAGAAGTCATATGAATCTTGGTATATTTGAATGAGAACCATTTTTCATTCTCAGGATTTGTGGACTTATGTTATTGATGGTTATATTGAGTGAGCTGATGTTGCAACAGAATTGGCTCTGTCTAATGCTGACCATGTTTTGCTGAAGGAAAACATGAAGAAGGATAACAAGGCTCTTGGATTAATCCAGCAAGCATTAAATGAATCCATTTTTATGAAGATTGCTAGTGCTACATCTTCGAAGATGACTTGGGACATTCTTAAAACCTGTTATCAAGGTGTGTCCAAGGTGAAGACAGTCAAGTTGCAGACTTGAGAAGGGATTTCGAAAATCTGAAGATGAAGGATAATGAAAGTGTTGATACTTTCATGACTCAATCAATGAGTGTTGTGAATCAACTCAGGCAGTATGGAGATGATGTTGAGAATAAAATAGTTATTGAGAAAGTGCCCAGAAGTTTTCCCAAGAATTTTGAAGTTGTTATGGTACCCATAGAGAAATTTAAGGATTTAATTCTAATGCAAATTGATGAGTTAATTGGTTCTCTTGTTGCTCATGAATCTAGAATATATAGATATGAATAAGGATCATTGGAGCATGATTTCAAATCACAACTTCATGTTACCAGAGGTAGAGGCAGAGGAAGGTTTTATACTCATGGAAGAGGAGGTCAATTTTATGGTCAAAGGGACAACAAAGATGAATAAGACTCTGAGCAGAAGTCCCAGTAGAATCCTCCTAATTTAAGAGGGAGCAACAACAAACCCTGGTAGCAAGAAAATGAGAGGTATGATCAAACTAAAGTACATTGTTATTATTGTAAGAAGTTTGGGCATTTTGCTAACAAATGTTGGAAGAAGCAGGCAGATGCTGGAAATCAGTCTGCACATATCACAAATGAATCTGAGGATGATCATAATTCTGTGTTTTTGACCTGTAATGTCACTTAGGAAAGTGAAAATGATATTTGGTTTTTGGATAGTGGTTGCAGTAACCACATGAATGGTAATAAGTATTTATTTTCTTCTATTGATACTAGTATTCAGTCTGAAGTAAAACTAGGAAATGATTGTAAGGTTACAGTTAATGGTAAAGGTGTACTTCCAGTCTACACTAAGAATAATTAGAGAAGAAATATTGATGATGTTTATTTTGTGCCTGGTTTAAAGTGCAATCTTATTAGTGTTGGACAATTGTTGGAGAAAAAGTATAGAGTGTTCTTCAAGAACAAGGTATGTTCAATCTATGATAAATTACCTAGCAAACAATTAATTCCAATAGTAGAGATGACCAAGAATAGAATGTTTCCACTTGTTATGAGAAATGATCTGAGTGGTTCTCTTAATACTTATAAAGCTAGAAGTTTAGATGAATCTTGGCTATGGCATTTGAGATATGGTCATTTACATTTTGGTGGCTTAGATCTGTTACATAAGAAGCATATGGTAAAGGGGTTACCTTGTATTCAACAACTTGCAAGCTCTTGTGAGAGTTGTATACTTGGGAAGCATCACAAAGATAAATTTGTTTCAGGGGTTTCCTACAGAGCAAAAGCTCCATTAGAAATTGTTCACACGGATTTGTGTGGACCTATGAAAACACCTTCTTTAACTAGCTATGTTTATTTTATGAATTTCATTGATGATTTCAGTAGGAATACTTGGTTGTATTTGTTGAAATAGAAATATGAAGTTTTTTATGTTTTCAAGAGGTTTAAGTCTATGGTTAAGAATGAGAGTGGTCAATCCATTAAAATCTTAAGGTCTGATAGAGGAGGTGAGTATAAACTAAATGAATTCATTAAGTTATGTGATCTTCATGGAATTAAAAGGCAGTTTACTGCTTGATATGCTCCACAACAGAATGGAGTGGCTGAAAGGAAGAATTAGACCATCATGGACATGGCTCGAAGCATGTTGAAAGAAGAGAATCTTTCAAATGAATATTGGGGAGATGCAGTTCTTTGCTCTATTTTTATCTTCAATAGAAGTCTGACCAAGACTAGGAGGGATCGTGTGCCTCAGGAAGCCAGGGATGGTAAGTCTTGCAATGTTTCTCATTTCAAAATTTGTGGATGTGTTGCATTTTCATATGTACCTGCATAAATGAGGAGGAAGTTGGATGATAGAAGCGAAAGATGTATCTTTTTTGAATACAGTGAAGAGTCTAGGGAATATAAACTCTACAATCCCATCACCCATAAATATGTAATCAACAAAGTTTTCAATTTAAAGAAGGTGAAGCGTGGGATGGAAGTATTGACAAATCAATTTCAGAGGGAGTTGTGTTACCCCATGAAGATGATGACGGAGCTGAGTAAGCTGAAGGAGATGGAAAGATGGTTCCACATGCATATACACCTATAGAAAGAAGTCCAACAAGGCAAGAACCAGATTTCATCCCATCTCAATTTGGAATGCCCAGAAGTCATGAGCATGGTGAGCCATCTGGACATGGTGGACATCAATCAGATTCACAAGTAAGTAGTGAATCAAATCCCACTTTAGCTTCATTAAGAAACAGATTTAAAGGAAAGAAGACTGGAAGCTTAAGATAATTGTATGATCAGAATGAATAAGTATATTAGATTTCAAATTTTGCATTAATGGCATATGATCCTGTAAGTTTTGATGAAGCTGCTAAAGAGGATGTCTGGATAAAAGCAATGGATGGGGAGATTGATTCCAATGAAAGAAATAATACTTGGGATCTTGTTGATTTACCTAGAGGTAAGAAGAGAATTGGTGTTAAGTGGGTTTATAAGACCAAGCTAAATGCAGAAGGTGAAGTTGAAAAGTACAAGGCTAGACTTGTAGCTCTGGGATTTAGTCAGCAACCTGGTATTGATTACAATGAGACATTTTCTCCTATAGCAAGAATTGATACTATGAGGATGGTATTAGCTATTGAAACTCGAAATAAATGGATCATATATCAAATGGACATGAAGTCTGCATTTTTGAATGGATATTTGGAAGAAGAGGTTTATGTAAGACAACCTCTGGGTTATGATATTGATATAATTGAGATAAAGTTTACAAACTAAAGAAAGATTTATATGGATTGAAGTAGGCATCCAGAGTTTGGTATAGCAGGATTGATGAATATCTTATCAGTGTTGGATTCAACAGAAGTCCAAGTGAACCAACTCTGTATACAAAGGTAAACCAGAAAGGTAAAATCTTGATTGTCTGTTTGTATGTTGATGACTTGATTTTTACTCGAGATCTATCTGTAGATGATTTTAAAAATGCCATGAAAACATAGTTTGAGATGACTGATTTAAGATTGATGAAGTGTTTTCTTGGAATTTAAGTGGATCAATGTGATGATGGAATTTTCATTTTTCAAAATAAGTATGCAAATTAAGTGTTGAAAAGGTTTAGAATGCTGAATTGCAAGCCAACTGCAACACCAATGGCAACTAGTATTAAACTTAGCAAGTATAATGAGGGATCATATGTTGATCCAACTTTGTATAAGAGGTTGGTTGGAAGCCTTATGTAATTAACAACAACCAGACCTGACATTATGTTTGCTGTGAGTTTGATTTCTAGATTCATGGAGACTTCGAAGAGTACTCATTGGCAAGCAAGAAATAAGATCCTGAGATATGTTGCTCGAACAACTAATTTTGGTATCCGATACACATCCAGTTTAAACTTTGAGCTGATCAGATATACTGATAGTGATTTTGCAGGTTCCATTGATGACAAAAAAAACACATCTGGGTATGTGTTCAGTCTTGAATTTGGAGCGGTGGCATGGGCATCAAAGAAATAACCCATTGTGACTCTATCTTCTACTGAGGTAGAGTATGTTGCAACAGTTGTAGCTACATGTCAAGCTGTGTGGAGGAGAAGGGTCTTGAATGAATTGTTGCATGACCAAAACAATGCAACCCAAATTGTTTGTGACAATAAATCTGCCATTTCACTGTCAAAGAATCATGTCTTTCACAAACAAAGTAAGCGCATTGATATGAGGTATCATTTCATTCGTGAACTCGTAAATGAAAAAGAAATTTCTGTTCAGTTCTGCAAATCCGAAGAACAATTTGCAGACATATTTATGAAACCTTTGGGAAATGAATTGTTCAAAATTCATAGAAACAATATTGGGGTCTGTAAGCTGTAATGCATTGTTTACATCAATTTTGTTTCTGTTTTTGAAATGATTAAGAAGGAGTATGTCATAGATTAATCATTTCACCGGCTAGATAGTGGTGGATCGGTGGTTGTCTTGACCCTTCAAGACTTGAAGATTTAATTACTCTAAACGGTGGAGGCCTTAACCTTTGAAGGAAACAAAATTCTATCACCGCCTTCATTAAATTTGATCGTTTCTAAAATAGTAGGGGAAATTGGTGTTAGTATAAATAAATGAAGAACGGATTGTAATAGTGTGGTGTTCTGAAGAATCACAATTTTGAATAGAAGTAATTTTTGAATTCTCTCTATGGATTCTGCGTTTATGATTTCCTGTTATTGAGTTTATAAACTCATTTCATTCCTTGATTGAATTAGTTATATTTCTTTCAATTTGATTTAACACAATAATTATTTTGATTTTACCGATTGTAAACCCGGTCTTATATTTATTCGGAGTTTACCTATCAAATTCCCACGGAGTTCTTTTTGTTTTACCAAAAACTCCGAACCCAAACGTGGTGGGCCCCAAAGTCTAAACGTATTTCGCAATTGGGCATTTCTTGTTTCATTTTGCTTTTGCATAGGGTGTTGGAAAACCCCAAACACCGAACTCTGATCTGCCTGGGCCCACAGCTTCATTGCATTTCGTGAATCGACAATTCTCGTTGCATTTTGTTTTTGTATCGATTGTTTGTAAACTTCGATACCTGAAACCTTGAAAGAGTTGGGCCCACATCCTTCTCGTGATTTCGTGATTTGGAAAATTCTTTGGGTGTTTTGTTTTGGCATCAAGCGCCTGTAAATGCCGAACCTCAAGTGTCGACGTGCCTCTGTTTTTCACAGGCATTGTCATATCTACCGACCTATAATGCCAACTGAAATGTGGTAGCAACATGAACTTTCTATCCTTGGGAAATGCCCCATGTCCAAAAAGAACTCCTTTGAAACATCATCGAGGACATCTATACTTGTTTCCAAGCAATGAAGTAGATCTTCTCTGTGATGTTTTGATATAGATTCTCCTCTTGAAAGTTTCTTCTTAGCATTCTCTCAAACTAGTTGTGGCTCATTGCACAAAGAACTTCCAATCACCTTGAGAGAAAGTGGTAAACCCATACACACTACTTCAACCTATTTAACAAGATATTCATCTTATGTTGTTGGAATCGAAGGTTTTCCAAAGGCCCAAAAACATTAAAGAGACAAGGAATCAACCTTCTGCAACATGGGTATGTTATACACACAACCACTGCATGTATGTGGAAAAGTATAATCATGCCTCATTGTGATAATTGTCTTGTATCCCTCTACTTCAAACAACAACTTTTCCAGATATGATATTGACCAAACATCATCCAAAACGACAAAAGTTTGTCGATTTCCTTTTAAACTGCAACATGGGTATGTTATACACACAACCACTGTCTGTATGTGGAAAAGTGTAATCATGCCTCGTTGTGATAATGGTCTTGTATCCCTCTGCTTCAACCAAAAACTTTTCCAGATATGATATTGACCAAACATCATCCAAAATGACAAAGGCCTTTTGATTTCCTTTTAAACTAAGATTCGTCTGGAGTTGGTTGTGCGCATCCTCAATCCTCTGAAAAGTAGGCCTTCGAGCTCCAATTATTGCATCCCATGTAGTCTCAAAAACGACCTTTACATTTGGAGACTCTGAAACAGTGATGAAAACTATATTGTTTTGGAAGAAATCTTTGACTTGGGGATCGTTGCAAAGGGATAATGCAAGGGTCATTTTTCCTCTTCCACCCATTCCTTCTAACCCAATGATACTAACTCCCTTCTGGAATAGGATTTGTTTGATATCATTCACAATACTAGAATACCCCTAAAGAAGGGGAAAAAGAACGTCCAAGTAAATAATGATAATACATTGTTTGAAGATAAGAAAAGTTTCTTTGATCATATGGTTAAGCATCAATAGAAAACCTTTTGTTTGGTACCATTCATGATTAACAATGGCTAAATGATTCATAAACAAAAAAATCACATTACTAAAAAAATAGATGAA
>ML793211.1:0-12558 GCA_009831015.1 Picea engelmannii | reverse complement strand
CACTACTTGGGAGAGGAATTTTTGTATTGTTTGGTTTATTCTCTTGGCATTTTATTGGCTATGTATATTAAGGAAGATTTTGTTGGGTTTTCTCCCCCATGAGGGTTTCCCAGGATAAATGATGTGTCTCTTGTGATTGTGTATTTCTCAGTGGTCCTATCTATGCTATGGTTATCTAGTAAATTGAAAAGAAACCTAATAATAACTTAAACCTTAACAAAAAGAAAGGTAACAAAGGTCATACTAGCATGCCAATTCATTATGAATGTATTACCTACCCAAGCAACCCTAAACATGCTCCCTTTAGGATCCCATGACCTGTTGATTAGCATGGACTGGTTGTCTTCCCATAAAACCAAGTTGGATTGTTACAATAAAACTTTGGAGTGTGAAGATGAAGAAGGGAGAAAAATAACCCTACAAGGAATCAAAATCCTGTCTCAGTGAGACAAATATCAACCCTTCAAGTGAAGAAGTATTATAGAAAATGATGTCCTTTGTATGTAATACACGTGTTGAAATTTGTTGAGAAAAATAAACCAAGCCTATAGGATCATCCCATATTAAGAGAGTATAAAGATGTGTTTCCATAAGAGGTACCAGGTCTACCTCCAAGAAGAGATATAAACTTTTCAATATAACTTGTACTAGGAGCGGTGCCAGTATCTAGAGCACCCTATAGAATGAGTATACCAGAGCTCGTTGAGCTCAAACTACAGCTAAAGGAGATGTTGGAGAAAGACTACATTCAACCTAATGTGTCTCCATGGGGAGCGCTAACCTTGTTTGTGAAAAATAAGGATGGCACACTTAGGTTGTGCATAGACTATAGACAACTCAATAACATGACCATTAAGAATAAGTATCACTTGCCAATGATTGATGACTTGTTTGACCAATTAAGGGGTAATACAATTTTCTCCAAGATTGACTTGAGGTCTAGATACGATCAAGTCCGAATTAAGGATGAAGACATCCACAAAACAACCTTTAGGACAAGATATAGGCACTATGAATTTGTGGTGGTGCCATTTGGGCTTACCAATGCACCAACCACTTTTATGTGCTTAATGAATAATGTACTCAGTGACTTCTTGGATAGGTTTGTGTTGGTTTTCATTGATTATATCCTAATCTATTCTAAGAGTATGGAAGAGCATGAAGAACATCTCAAGTTAGTGTTTCAAGTGCTAAGAGAACATCAACTCTATGCTAAGTTTAGTAAGTGTGACTTTTTCCAAAAACAAGTCCATTACTTAGGCCATGTTATTTTTGAAGGAGTGGCAGTTGATCCTGACAAGATCAAATCCATTATGGATTGGCCTACCTCAAAAGATGTATCTGATATCAGATATTTTATGGGCCTAGCAGGATACTATAGAAGGTTCATAAAGGGATTTTCCAAGATCAGTTTCCCAATCACCTCCCTTCAGAAAAAGGAAGTTAAATTCATTTGGACATCAGAATGTGAACAAAGATTTCAACAACTGAAATACCTTCTAACCAATGCACATGTGCTGAAGATTACAGACCCAAAAAATGACTTCCTTGTGTGCATAGATGCCTGCAAGGAAGGGCTCGGAGGAGTCCTTAGGAAAGGACATGTAATTTGATACGAATCCAAAAAATTGAATGAACATGAAATCAATTATGTGACCCATGATTTGGAATTGAATGCCATAGTACATGCTTTAAAAATGTGGAGGCATTACCTCCTAGGTAGAATATTTGTTCTTATGAAATACCGTAGTGGGTTGAGAGATTTGTTTGATCAACCAAAACTTAATGCTAAACAAGCTATATGGATGGCTCTCCTTAGTGAGTTTGATTTTGAAATCAAACATATCAAAGGAAAATAAAATAGGGTGGATGATGCCCTTCGTAGAAGTATGAAAGTGATTCACTTGGCAGCTGTAAGAACCTGTGAATCATACATCAAGGAGAGAGTCAAAAGTTCACAAGAAACATATGCATTTTTTAAGACTATGAAATCATACTTAGAGCAAGAGCCCACATGGCTGAAGTATGAGGGTTATCAATTGCTAAATGATGGCCTACTAACTTACAAAGGTAGGTTGTATATTCCAAATTATGGCGACTTGAAGAGGTTCATAATGGATGAACTACACAAAAGATCATATACCGGTCATCCTGGTTATCAGAAAATGATCACAACCACTAGGAAACTATTTTATTGGCCTAGATTGAAAAATGGCATAGTTGATTACTTAGTTAAATGTATAGAATGTCAGCAGGTTAAGGTAGAGCACCGATATCTAGAGGGGATGTTGCAGCCCCTACCAATCCCATAATTGAAATGGGAAACCATCTCCATGGATTTCATCGTAGGGTTACCAAAATCAACCAAACATAATGATGCCATTATGGTAGTTGTGGGCGAACTAAGCAAGGTTTCTCACTTTATTCCCGTCAAATCAAATTTCAAGGCAATAGATATTGCCAGTATTTTCATGAAAGAAATATTTAGACTGCATGGCATGCATAAGGAAATCATTTCCAACAGAAATACAAAATTTACTTCAAACTTTTGGAAATCTTTGTTCGCTGGTTTTGAAACTAAATTGCTATTTAGTAAGACCTATCACCCTCAAACTGATGGGAAGACAGAGAGGGTAAACCAAGTGTTAGAGGACATGTTAAGGATGCATTTAATGCATCATCCGAAGAAGTGGGAAGACTACCTACCACTGTTAGAGTTTGGTTATAACAATGGCTATCAAGAGTCATTAAAGATGAGCCCTTTTGAGGCTCTCTATGGTAGACAATGCAATATCCAATCAACTGGAATAACCCAATAGAAAGAATTACAATCGGGCTAGATATGCTAAAGGAAATGGAACAACAAGTAGTTCAGATAAAACAAAATCTAAAAACAGCTTAATATAGACAAAATAACTATGCAGACAGAAAAATGACTCCTAGAGATTTCAAAGCAGGAGATCATTTGTATCTCCGAATTAGGCCCAAAAAAATTTCCTTGAGAATAGGAGCTTGTCATCAAGAAGTGTATGCTTGGTATGATTTCGAGGATGATTGTGATGATTGGTATATAGATAGTTGTCATTTTTGGAATGACAACCACTTCCATATTCTATTTGATGACTCTACTTCCCGTCAGGTAGAGAACTTCCTCAAGAGTAAACACGATCATTCTCTATATATTCTTCTTCAGTTTTATTATTCTCTAGTTGCAGTGAATGCATTTTTTGTTGGTTCTAAATATTTCTATCCACATGACTAGTGTTAATATTTAGAGCATGATTTTCAATTGGTTCCTAAGTTCCAATATCTTCAGTGTGGAGTTCACATGAACACTTGGACATGGGACCCAAGTTCACAGTGGCAATTCAACTACTTCAACATAGTGGCTCACATTTATACATGGGACTTTGGTTCTCCAGTCTTCTTCAACATTATGGTCCACAATTATCCATGGGACCCTGTTATGTTGTCCACCCTCATAAAAAGCGTTGAGGACAACACTTTCATAAGGGGGATGGAATGTTAGGTAGATAGAGAGGTAGTGGAGGTCATCCAATGTAAGGTGGATTAGGCCTACTATATTATTAAATAAGGCCCACTATGGTAGTTAGATATAATAAATGGGTAGTTAGATATAATAAATGTTAGATGACTTCTTAGAAGGTTCTATTTCTAGAATATTCCTCCTCTAGAATGTTCTTAGGTGATGGTAACACTATATAAAGGGGTTCAAGCAATGTAATGGGATATGAAGAGAATTATTGTATTTGGAGTTGAATTTCAATAGGACGAATCCCCCTCGAAGAGGCAAGTGAACAGGAGAGGATCCCTTCCATAATAGGATCCATTGTATGGTGTTTCCCTACCTCAAGGGTTTTGATATAATAAAGTGTGGTTTTCATATATTCTTTTTGGATCTATTCTGGTGTATTTTGTATTCATGTATTTGGTATTTAAAAAAAAGGGACCAGATGGTACCCGAGTTCACAAATATTTTTCATACCTTACACACCAAGTTGGGTATCAAAGACTTCGAATGACATCTGGTACTCAAGTATCACGATAGTCTGCATATATACATCCAAACAAAAATGGAATTTTTGGACATCTCAGCATTGGGCGCAACTTATCGATATGCTGTTGAAATTGACCAGAAATTTAAATAGAAGAAGCGAGAGTTTGGATCAGTGAATTCCTCATAGTAGAAGAAGGAAAAAGGTGGCCCCAACTCACTGAACAAAGGAAAGATCAATGATGGACCCCTTTATTACAACCAATCCAAGCCACAAACAAATAAGGGTAATGAGAAGATGAATAAATACACTGGAAAGTGGCGTGAATTCCATAAAATCCCATAGCATAACATCGATGAATGTCACTTGAATATATCATTGGTGTTCAAGCTGAAAGACTCAGAGTCAGAGGCAGGTTCTGAATCTGAATCAGATCCAGAAAAGGGGAAGTGGATCATTGATGTAGAACCCAGTGCCACTATCGCTACTACTAAGGTCCATCCAAGTGAACCAGAAGAACCAGAGGAAGGTGAACACCTTTTCTACTCATAGATGTGGGTGAAGGGTGTTATGATGCATTTCATTGTCGATACCACAAGTCAAAATAACATGATCTCAACATAGGTCATCAAGTGGTTGGACCTGCCAACAACACCACACCCATAGCCCTACACCATCAGGTGGTTCTGCTAAGGGAGATATCTCTGCGTCAGCCAACGATGTCGCCTTCCTTACAACATCAAACCCTTCAAGGATGAGGCATTGTGTGATATTGTCCCCCTTGAAGTTTGTGATGTTAGTTTAGGCCAACCATAGTGGAAATGACATATTTTATATGATTTTAGACCTCACAGTGTTATTATTACGTTGGGTAGACAATTGTACATGATACCATAGATAGCTCCGCCTACCACCATTTATTTGATCTCTGCTAAGAAATGCAGGAATGTCATTTCCCAGAACAAAAAATTTGTCTTCTTCATGATTCTCTCTCAAAGTGAAAAGAAGGTCACCACCACATCCATGGCTTCTACATAGGACCTCTCCATGCAGCAAAAGTAGGTGAACAAGTTCGTGGAAGAATAAAAATAAATATTCTCCTCACCCACCGGGGAAGAAACATTGCTTCTTCTCATCCCCAGTACTCTCCTTACTTGATCTGCAACAACCTTTCGAGATTGAGACCAATGCTTCAGACTATGTTGTGGGCATAGTTCTCACTCAACATGGTCATCCATCGTCGTATCATAGTGAGACACTATCAAATTTCGTCCATAAGTACCCCACCTATGACAAATAAATGTATTCCATTGTATAAGCCTTCCACCAATGGAAGAATTGCATTCTCAGTAAGGAGACAATCATCCACGTTGATCACAAGCCTATGCAGTTCATACAGACACAAGGAAAATTACAGAATGATCACCATAAAAAATGGTCCACATACTTGAAAAAATTCCATATCAACAAAAAATGTAAGATAGGGAGCACCGATCTTGTTGTTGGCTACCTCAGTCAACCCTCAGTGTCTTCCCTCACTACGATGCTCCACTCATATGGACATGAGGCCTTCGAGTGGCCCTAACTCTACAATAATGATCCTAACTTTGTTTCCATGTACCAATTGTTGGGCATAGGTGTGACTGTCACTGACTTTCACCTTCAAATGGACTATTATGTCATCTAGACCACCTCTGTGTTCCTTCAAGCGAGTGTGCGGGAATAATTTGGGAAGCTCACTACATTCGGTTGGCATGACATTTTGGCATGGAAAATATCGCAATAGTACTATATAAACATTTCTATTGGCCTAAACTTCGACAAGATGTCAAGAAGTATATCAGGTCCTACACTACAGGCTCCATTTCTAAACCATCCACTAATAAGCAAGGCTTGTACACCCCTCTGCTTAATTTCTAGTGGGAAAATCCCTCTATAACTATACCAGGGTTTAGAATATAGACAGAGAAAATGACCATTTAAAAGTCAACCTAGTTTCTACACTACCCCAAACATACCAAAATAAATGAACAGAAAGCACTAGAAGAGGCAGATTGGTAACAATACCTTTTATCCAATGTTTGGTGATAATCTCCTCAAGCTCTGTAGCTCCAAAGACTACAAGTCTTCTCGCAAAGATGACCTACATCCAAGACTAGGAAAACAAGGATACAAGCATGCTATTTCTATTCATGAATTAGGGTTAGATATCAAATGATATGTATAAATCAAAGAAAAGAGACAAAACATCATCATTTGGGACAGGGGAAAGAGATTGTTTTATTCATCAAACAAAGACTGAAACTTACAATCCTTTTCGACCACTGTTCCACAAACCCGGTCCCAGTTCCTCTTTACAATGCTCCAAGGGCACTATTGACGATTAAAATCGCAACGAGGTTTTGCCTGCAAAGTATTGCTAAATCCTATTATTATAAGCTAACAAGATAAATAATACCAGCAGGTGGGACCCCCTTGTAGATTGGGAGATCAGATTTGGTTCTTATTTCATGTTTATGCTACTGTTCGACACTTCTTACATGGTTGATGAAATCTTGGTTTTATTGGTGATGGATAAGGCCTACTATGTGTTGGTTCTAATTGCGAAAATTGAATGATGAATAAGGCATGCTATGTGTTTTTTCTGTTGCTCTAGGCTCAAATTTTATGTTACGATGACCTATGCTATCCATTGTTATCATTGCTATATGTTCTTGGGTCCATTACTGGGACAGCTGCACAAGAGACATGTTAGTAATAATATATAAGAGAAGTGGGAAAGAAATAAAAGCAATGTAACAAAATGCAAAAGGAAGGAACTAGACTATGCTAATATACTACTCTATATGCATTGAAATTGAAATGATCGTTGATAATCCTAGCTAACAATTTAATAGCTATGTGATTTATTGAGTTATACAAAGACATGGTTGATATGCATTATCATATAGTTGGAAATGGTAAGATATGATGTGGGTGGCACGTTTGACAAGTGATAGATGCTAATTCCAATGCATGGTTTAATTGAATGGTTAATGGATTAATGGGCTAGCGTGTACTAAGGAATTGAATGATTGGAGGGTGGAGGCAACATGCATTTACTGCACGTCACCCTTACTCCTTCCACTGGCCGCCACCCTAGTCGGGCTATTTTTCAACTGTGTTTTCTGTGGTTAGGCTCCGACTTTCAAGCAGAGGAAGAACCACTCGTCCAACTTGCGTTTTAAGGTGCTTTTGGTTACAGGTATGCCTTTTTTTCCATCCATGAATTTTCTCTGGTTATGAAATAGATATTAGATAGGAATGTATGGGTCTGTGCTTTCTTTAAGTCTAGCAACTGTGTAGATTTGTGATAATTTTCTGGAATAAATCGTTGGTGTGGTTTTCATTGCAATAATGTTTGAAGTCACAATGTTATTGATCATTATCAGTGTTAGAATCCATGAATGCCCTCTGTCATTCTTATTGGTTTTGGTTGAAGGGTTTTTATTCGATCCAAATTGGATGGCCGTCTCCATGCTTTCTTATCACCATACCCATTTGTGTGTTGTTATGGGGTTTATTGGGTTTGAAACGCCTTGTGTCACTATGCATTGTTTCACTTGGGTATGGGTTTTTCATGCTACTAAGGGTTGCGCGGTGGGTTATATTGCTTCTTCTCGACTCTGTTTCATCTCAACTTTGTTAGTTGGTTGGCTGGGAGAGCCATGAGGGTTATACCCCGCGTGTGCTAATTATTGTTACAAGGCCAAACTGGAGCCTTGCTCCTCTGTTCATAGTCTCTCTTATAACGGGAATTGACACCATGTCCGCGAAGTCAATTGTGGTATACCCTGTGTGTGCATCATTGGTCTCAGAGGTTTTCACCAGTGAGAGGAGTCAACTCTAGTCTCCCTGTGTTGGTCCACAGAGAAAACCCTTGATTTCTCAAGCCCGAGTGTTGATAGAGAGGACTGTTATGGCATGTCGGGTATACTGTTGGTTGTTATGGATTGGTGGTGTATTGTCGACATAGTTTGATTACTGGCTTGCCCCATTGATTATGTTGACAGTGGTGTTGGTTTTGGTATCTAGTCACTGCATTTGTTCTTATAATCGAATGGATAAGCTCAACATGGTTAATTGGATGATTGGTTAAATCGAATATACAGTCATTTTCTTTTACATTGTGATTATTGAATTGATAACCCAAAACTATTTTTAATTGATTAAGTCACAACATTGCTTCATGCATGATGCGTGGGTAGGTGTGGCATTCCTACAACATGATAAGTTGAGTTAATGATTGTTGTGAATGGTGTTTAAATTGTCGAATGGGACTATTTCAATCGTGGTAATCATGGCATGGCCATCCAATGGATATGTTATGGGTATTATTTTGATTGCGCCTTCAGAGAGGGTCACGAGTTTTTAAACAATATGGTTTTTGTTTATATCAGTTTGTGAGACGAGATCGGGCATACTGTTGTTGTCGCGTTGTATTGGATTGATATCCCAACATTGTGGATGTTCAGACTCGAAATAGTTAGTCATGTCATTCACATAAATGATCCCACATTTTGTTGTGTGGTCTGTGTACCCCACAGTGTTGTATGAATGGTAATGGTGATTGTTGTCTGTGTGTTTAATGGAAAGTCAAGATGTTTGCAATTAGAATATGGATCATTGTGTTTGACTGTCTATTATGTATGTTTAATGAATATCATACATCTTAACAGAGATAGGCACAGGTGCAGTGGCAGTATGGTCTCATTACAATTTGATTGTTAGATGGATTTGAGGGATAAAATCGGGCATGCTTTTATGTCTGTGTTGATGGAAGGTGGTTGATTTTGATGCTGAACAGAGTGGAAATAAGTGATTGTTTATTCATTGGGAATTGTTTTAAGATATTAAATAGATAAATGAGAAGAAACAAAGCTCCTCTATAGGTTGTTGTGGAATGCATACTGTCTTGTTTTGATGACACTGTGTTAAATATTTGATTACAAACAGTGAGCAGGTTAATGCACATAATTGATTGAATATTTTACACAGTATTTGATCATTTGATTACAATGATTATTTGGTTGGTGTTATTTCCTTTTACATAATGGTTTTATGGATTACTTAATTAAATTTATGAACAATATCCACTCTCTTTTCCTACCATTATTTCACTTTTCGCTAATTACAACCCAATCGCCTTCCCACATTCATTTTTCACTCCTTGTTCTAAAATTTAATTACAGTCAAGAAGAATTATGTATTGAAACAGTTTGAATTTGTCGTTTCTTGGTTGGATCACAGTGATATTTTCTTTGGTTTTCATTACAGTTGATTGTGTGTTGTCTTTGAGCAGTAACCATGTTTCTTTTTCCCCTCATTATATCATGTTTCGCTCAATACAAACCCCTCACATATCCCATGACCTTTTTTTCACCCCCTGCTCATTGAATATAGTTAAACAATTTATATGGATCGGATTGCATGAGTCTGATATGTTGCTAAGCTAAAGTCTATTTCATATTTTTACGAAGTTGTCATGTATGGTTGTAAAGGAATATTTTCTAATCGATCATGCATGTAGGAATGAGATTTTTCATACGAGGTATCCATGGAAAAGGCAATCGAGAGAGATGTAATTGGAACAAAGGCCCAAGAAGGCCAATATTCTCCATACACTTTGACATTGACTCACAATAATTAGGCTAGTTGTTCCAGGCCGAATTTTTTAATTGGATTGGGCAAGGAGTGGTCCAACCTAGGCCTGGAAGGCTTCCTTTCCAAGGTCCACAAGCCCCTGGTATTCTTGTGCCCCCTCATGTCTCATTGCAACCAGAGGTTCCCGAAAATGACAGATGGCAAGAGATTGTCCACCTGAAAGTCTCCCAACATCGTGGCTGGCCCAATTTGTCCTTACCTACTCCCCCGCCTATTAACCATATTGTCCAAGTTGCACCTGTCCACTCACCAGTTCAGTTTTCTCATGCTAGAAAAATGTTGAAAACCGAGGCCCATCATGCCCTTGACAAAGGAAAATCCACTATTGCCCCTTCCTCACCCTCCAATGGCTTTAATAAATCTGTGTCTTCCCAGATGCATTTGAGGGACGATTGTTCTCATGTGATCAATGAGATTAGGCCTAAAGGCTCAATGCAACCAAAGACAATTTCAGAGAAATCAAATGGTGGCAACAACAATCAAGGAAAGATTGCATATCATAGTGAGAAATATGGTTTTTGAGTTTTTATGTTATTTATTGTTGATGACAATTGACTTCAGAAGTTTTGGACAACATGTTTTCATTGGATATGTGAGTAATACATTCCTTGAAAATAATTTCAAATATCAATGAGATAAATTGTCAAATGTTAATGTGATGATGGGAGTCACAAGGAAGGGTGTTTTTCTTAATTAACTAGTTATGTTATGATTGTTAAGAGATAAAGAGAGTCACAAGGGGTCCCACCTACTAGTTATTATTTATTTATAACCCTTATTGTGATTATTACTTTCCCCCCTAACTAAAAAGTTGGTTGAGTCTTTTAGTTAAATTAACTAATGAGGTAGTTCAACTACTTCAACCATTTCTATTTTTCTTAAAGGCAAAAGGAAAGGGAGGAACAAGAGGAGGATAGAAGGATAAACATACTAAGGTTTGTTCTTTAAGTTTATGTTGAGATAGTTCAGTTTTCATTCATTCCTTAATTTATCACAAGCCTAATTATTTTTTATGATAGCAGGGTCTTATTGTAGACAACAAGATTTAGGGTTGAATTACATCAGTCAGACACTTGTTTTTCAGAGGTTTTGATCTATCTTTGATAGTATGTGTAGACTTGTTTGTTTGTGAATTAGTTTTCATTACTGACAAAGGCTATTGTGTAGAGTTGAGTGGGAAAAAATCTGTGGCAAGCTTATCCAACTTTTAGAGTTAGTTTTTTATTTTCTGTCAAAGGTCCTTTTGTATGTTCCATCAGGGATGTCTAAGTTTGACTTTGGTCCAAAGTTTCTGCATGAAATTTGGTAAAGAGAATGACTCTTTGGTGAATTGGAATGAAATAAAGGATTGTTTTATGTCTCATCTATCTTGATTGTCATTTTGGTGTCTTTACTTCTGTCTCTACATTTAATTCATCAACTATTATATTCAGAAAATCACATTAAAATAAATTTTCCATCAAACTTTTATTTGTAAAAAAAACTTTTATTTTTGAGGGCTATAAACATAGGGTGACATTCCCATCTATTTTTCTTTAGCCAAGCAAAATCTGAAAATGTTTGAGTAAGATCAATTCATATCTTTTCCTCAACATGCTCCTTCAGTAGGAATCTTCTCATAATCTACTAATCACCTCAAGGAAATGCAATGGATTGGATGGAAGAAAAGGCGTTGAAGAGGGAGTGCTGAGGCAGTAATTCACAAAAGGTAGAAAATGCTTGGGCAAGGAAGGAAGTGAAATTGGGCAAAGTTTCACTGTTATTAGGCTTGATTGTGAAATGAGACCCCAACACCTCCTTTTATATGACAAAAGGATGGTTATTCGGTTGGGGGACGGGCTATAGCAGGTGAATTGGTTGGGAAACCTCCAATAGCCTCTGAATTCCATCGAATTCCTTACAACTTTTTAATTTTTGCAACTTTTGGAAGTATATGTGGGTTGTGTATTGTGAAACAATCATATGTACACGAGTTATATAGCATGCATCACGCATATGTACACGGGTTGTAGTGGTGCAGGGCGCATACATGCTCTAAAAAATGGTTTTTTAAGTAGAGCTCCTCAATAGTGATTTGAAAAATTATGCAAGAGGGCTAATGCCATGTAGGCATGAGTAGGTAATTTTAGGACTATAACACTACTCCTGATAGGCCCTAGGAATCCATATCAATGGACTACATGTTTGGCATTCCTTCAACCAAGCAGGGAAATGGTTGTGTTTTTGTTGTTGTTGATCAATTTTCTAACATGGCCATTCTGATAGCCTGCAAGAAGAGTATCATAGTGGAGACCACTGCTAATATTTTCTTCGAGTGGCTGTGGGTACATTTTGGGATAGCATATACCATCATCTCATATCAGGATAACAGGTTCCTCAACACATTTTGGTCAAGCCTCTGGTCATTGTTGGACACCAAGCTCACCAAATCCACTTCCTTCCACCCCCAAACTGATAGCCAGACAAAGGTCATCAATCAGATGATCATTCATATATTTTGCATGAACAACTCCAAGCATCCATGCACATGGGATGAGAGTCTCCTCTATGTTAAACAAAACTACAATAGATCTCTCCATAGCTCGATCAACCACAACCCCTTTCAGGTGGGGCTGGGATTTCAACCATTGGATCCCATTGATGTCACACTACCCCTTGCGATCACACATGAAGAATATTCCCATGTTCAGTCTGAGGTTGAAAAAACCACAAAGTTTATTTAATGGATTCAACACATCCACCAACATGTCCATGACATTTTACATAAATCCAATTCTAAGTATAATTAGTGTCATGCTCAACACTGGGTGCCACACAAGTTTCAGGTGGGAGACAAGGT
>ML793210.1:502315-530381 GCA_009831015.1 Picea engelmannii | reverse complement strand
GTTTATTGGATGACGCTGGAACGGATTCCCAACAAAATCATTACTCTGCTTTGCAGACTCTCCTTCAATTTCCTGTGGAATGACCTTGCAGGGAAGCACCAATTTCATCTTTGCAGCTGGCAGACTCTCTCTAGACCAAAAAGGTCCGGGGGTTGGGGATTAAAGAACCTTGCTATCTTCAACACGACCCTTCTAGCTAGTTCCTTCTGGAGAGTCGTCACCCTTGACAACATTTGGCACCGAGTCATTATGGATAAGTATTTAGGCTCCCAGCCACTTCATCTTTGGCCGCGAAAGACTCATCTCCTGCAGAAGAAGGCTTCACCATTTTGGAGGGGTCTGGTTTCTTCCTCTCCGGTGATCCTTCACTGGCTCTGTTGGTGGCCTGGATCGGGTTCTGAAATCAAATTGGGTAGAGATAAAATACTTGGCTTGGATGATCGCTCGATCCTATCTCTGCTGCTCAGATCGCAGCTAGGATCTCTTAATTTTTTTTCACTAGCATAGATGAAGGCGGAGACCCGCGTTTTTCCTCTCCCGGATCTTTGGCTAGACAGTAGGGACTTTCCCCTTTTCGGATCAATGGCCCTGGAATGGGATTCATTCTCGGCAGCCTTAAAACAAGCGGGTATCTCCCTCACCGACGCGCGGGACGCCCTCTTCTGGGCCAGGGGTGATGCCACTGGTAGAGTCTCAGTTAAAAATTTATACACGGCCCTCCTTCCAGCTCAGGACGTCGTTGCATTACCACCGTGGCTCTTCCAGTTGTGGAAATGGCCGCTCCCCCTTAAACTCATTCTCTTTATCTGGCTTTGTTCTAACGAAAAAGCTCTTACCTGGGAGGTGCTTCGTAAGAAAGGCTGGCAGGGTCCAGGATTTTGCTCTCTCTGCTGCCGAGCATCTGAGGACATTCACCACTTATTGACACATTGTAATTTTACTAAAGAAGTCTAGAACAGATTATAACAACACTTCTCTCTTTCCTTCACCTGGACCGGCGCCACCATTGCAGATTGCTTCTCTTCTTGGTACTCGGAAAAAGCTGCACCGCTTTCACTGGCCACCTTGGTTTGCTGGCAAATCTGGACAGAACGCAACAAGGCCATCTTTGAGGATGCTCCACCTTCCTCCTTTGCGGTTTTCCATAGAACTCTGGTTGCCTTCCATTGGCAACTGTTCATTGTTAAGGCTCTCCCTTACAAAGCTGTGGATTTTATTTTGCCTGAAGGCCATACTTTGGTGTGTTTTGACGGTGCGACAAGATCTTCTGGATTATGCTGTGGGGCTGGAGGCACCTTCAAATCCCATCCATCGAGGATCACAAAGTGGTTCATTAACTGCGGTGCAGGTACAAACACCAAAGCCGAGCTCATGGGCTTATGGGCTTCTCTCACCCTTGCTTCCCTTTGGTCTTGAAACCACCTCCTTGTTCTCGGAGACTCGAGAGTTATTATAGACTAGATCAATCGAAATTGCACCCTTCAATCCATCCACATTGAAGGCTGGAAGCAAAAAATGCTTCAGCTGTCCAAACTCTTCTCTGATATCAACTTCCGCCATATCCCCAAATCACATAATACCGAGGCGGATACTCTCTCCAAGCGGGCTCTTAGCGAAGTGGTTGGAAGACTCTCGATATAGAGGACAAGAGAGCCCTATCTCCTCTATCAACATCTTCGAATTATAATGGCCTCTCCGGTTTGCATGAAGTCAGCTCTGTAAGCCGTGTTAGTTATTTATCTTTGATGGGATTTTGATCTCTCGTGAAGGAACTCATGTTTTAGCATAAGTGCTAGTCGTGAATGGAGTGGACCAGGTTTGGACTGCTATTGGCCACCTTTTGCTTCACCTTCCAGGCTGTTACTTGTTATAGTGGTCGAGAAATCTCCCCTTGTAAGCACAGTATATTTTTGAAAGTACCAGTTCTATCCTGGCTATTGCACTGTTCATCAGCTTGTGGCTGCATTTCTTGTAAATGAATTTATATCTATCATAAATTCGAGAAATTTTTTCATGGGAAAAAAAAAGCCATATAGAATGCTAGAGTCCCTTGGCTTGCCTTGGGACTAATAAATTCAATGGATAAATTAATTGCTGGTCAAAACCATATGAAATGCTAAAGCCCCTTGACTTACTAATAGAGCTCTTCTTGGACCCACGACTTGGGTGGTTGTCATTTTGATTTTCTCAATGTATACCCGTTACCAACATCACTTGCGTTAACATGGAAAATTGATGTCTGACTTAACTTCCAAACGCATCATTATCAAACTTTGTCACTGAATTCGAGGAATCTTTTATCAGAGCTCTCTTTCACGTTACCAGAAACTGGTGATCTCGTGTTCTCTTGCGATACATAATGCAAAAGTCGTTTAATATTTTTTTATGTTGTATTTAAAGTTTATTAGTATTTATTGCGTTCCTCACGTGAAAACTGTAGTGCAAATAAATAGTGTAGTGTTATTGTGTTTGTGTTATTGACGCGGTTTTCATGTTTTTATTTTAAAGTTGTTTAATTGGTTTATGTTTTGGTTTGTTTTATTTAATTTAATTAAAATTTGGTCATATAAATATATATGAAATTACATTTTTAAGTTGTTTAAATTATATTTTTTAATTTTAAAGTAAATTTAATGGGTTGAAAAATCTCTAAAACATTTAGATTATATAAAAATAATCAAATCCAACAACTTCTTATCAAATTTCTGGCAAATATTACTTGAAAATATAAAAATAAAAGAAAAATAAAATTCAAGCTACAACTTTTATTTTTTATATATTATTGAGTTGTTTAAACTATGACAGTGTGTTAATTTGGAGATTTGTACAGAGGCCAGTTACATAAGAGACCGAGTTTTACACTATATTTTGAGACAGGGAAAATTAAATGGACAAGCACTGTTTAGAAAACTCCATTTGTAGTGGAACAGTAAAAAAACTCCATCTATGGTGATTGAGATTTAAATTTTTTATTTTATAACAAATAAAAGTAAAATTTTATCATTATTTTCATTTATGAAGGATAAAAAAAATTACTAGAATTTAAAAGAGTTATTCCAAATAAAAACAAAATTTAATAAAATTTAAATAAAATTATTTATTTTTATTAAATTAGAAAATATTAAATATTATGAAGCGTTTAATAATTAAATGAAATTAATACAATGAAATTATTTAAATAATTAGAAAATATTATTATTGTTATTATGAATTAACTTTTCTTTATAAATAAAATTTATAATTGTTTTTCAATCCTAACAATTATGATTTAACTTCAATTAATGTAAATGAATTTTTTTTCAGATAATAAAACTTATCATAATTTAATTAGTTTATAAAAACAAAATTATCATATTAAAATTTCAATCAATCTTTTTGTAACATAAAAACTAATTATTTACTTACATGTTTAGAAAAAAAATAAAAAACATCCAAACAAAAAATAGTTAAAAAAAAAACAGTTTACTTATTATTTCACTTATTAACCCCATATGTCAAGATAGATACATAGATTTAGGAAGATCTCCTTGCAAAAATAATTACTATTAATTTGATGTTTGAATCATAACTCATTTTTGTATGAGATGGTTGGTCATTAGACATTTATTAAGTTCATAGTTTTCTTCTTTTATAATGTATAAGGATGTATTTTTTAATTTTTTTAAGGTCCATCTGTTATATATTTATATATTTTTCTATTTTAAGTAATGAAAAAAATTAAATTAATATAGATGAATTTAAAAAAAAAAATAATAATTTGATTTATATGAATAAAGTTAAATATGTTAACATTTTTTCTTTACAATTATATTAAGAATTAACTTTGCTCAAAATGGATAACTTTAATAAGTTGAAGCCTATTTGCAAAAAGAGTATTTCAAATAGGTTAAGTGGATATTTTACTATTTAAAATGATAAAGTTAATAAGGACACAAACTTATTAATTTCCACAAATATCAAGTATATTAGAAATTATTTTTCAAATCAAGTATCTTTCATCTAACTGATAATAATTTTGACCATTAAACTTTTCTTTTCTTTTTAGAGAATTTGATTCATTTCAGACAAATCATTAAAATTTTGAAAAAAAATAAATACCCATCTTAAAAATTGAATGTGTCCATGTATTAACTCACTACATAGAATAATTAAAAAAATCACTTTAATCAATATTGATTAAGTTCCCCGGATGCGGTGACACACGGCAACTCATTGACACTGGGCTTAGCACTAAGCCATGGCATAAATGCTGATGGCCGCCACCCACCAGCCTGCATTTACGATGGTAGACGGCCATAACAGTAGTTATACGGTGGAGGGACACCTCCCTCGTGTGAACACTCTCGCTCATAGCGCACTCAGCATGACAGGGGTTATGGAGGGCCAGGTGACTTCGGCCTTTGGCAATTTGTTTTTTCATGAGCCTGGACAGAGCGGGTATGCTCTCGCTTTGTCTCTCCTCTTCGTATGAGAGCTCTGGTGCAACCCTGTATCCTTCTCGCAACAATTCATGGAGGAAATTCCTGGCAATTTGCTTTTTCATGTGCCTGGACAGAGTGGGTCTGCTCTTGCTCTGGCTCTCCTCATCGTCTGAGAGCTCTGGTGCAGCCCTGCATCCCTCTCATCTTGGCTCACTCCCATCTCGCTACACCATCACTGTATTGTCATCTATTCCATGGCAATTATGATCAGAAAGCAGGGCAGGCCTCGCCGTGGCTCAGCCTAGTACACCCACAAGGCGCAATGGCAAAGGAAAGAGAAGCTGGAGCGTACTCTGGCGATGGCAACCTCCATTCTCCGAAAGAAGGCTCGAGATGAGAAATTGGCTCTGCATGCCATCAATGCAGAGACAGGAGCTAGATGTAGCAGAGAAACCATGGAAATTAAGCCTGGAGACAAGCAAGAGGATGGTGTTGCAAACACGTTTCCCACCTTTTACGTGGAATAAATTTCGTTTATGGAGGACTTGAAGACCACCCCGGAACCCCAAGCCATGGAGGCGAATCACCGGGATGGAAGTGGCCCAAAAATGGCTCTGGCAGATGACATCCCCGGGTGCATTGTTGAGGAAATCCCCTGGCCGGGTGACTACAGCCCCACCAGCCATGATATGCAGACAACGTTCGAGGAAGAAACGCGGGATAAAACCAGAGCATAAGTGAACGTGGTCAACAATAGCTCGGCGAGGAAGGACGAAGTGGATAGTGCAGAGCTGATGGAGCTCGAAGATGGAATTGGAGCAACCGTGGAATTGAGGGATGTATCCCTCAACGACGTGGGTATTGGCTTGCATGGCTCTCTCCTCCGTGCAGAGCATCTGGCTCTGGTGTTCGAACTTCGAGGCCACATGGCAGACCTGGAGCATAGAGCCCTTCTCATGGGCCAGCGTCTGGACCTTCTCCTTGACGCGTACTCCAATGCTCCAGCTAAGCGGAAGTGCCCTCTCTGCGCACAGGCATTTGCCATCCCGGCTGGGTCCACGTGGAAAACAAGCAAGGGCGACAGGTCACCGGGTATCTAGGTCTTCTATGTTTTTTTTGTTTGTTAGTTTTATCATGCTACTGTTATATGTCCATTTGGACTATAGCCATCTGTCCAAATTTTTGCATGGTTTTTTAACTATATTTTTGCATGGTTTTTTAACTATATTATTTCATTTAAACCAATGATATTCCCAACAAAATTGCGCTCTTACACCCCTCATCGTAAGTGTTCACCGAGTGGTTTAAGGTAAGATGAAGCGTGTAATATATGTGTTTGAGCACCCGGGAGATCTCATTGGCATATCTAACGTAGTGTAGTTCGTGAGGGATCTCATCCATCAACCTCTCCATCTCCACATCTATCTTAGGTAGACATTCATTAAGAGAGGGGAGGGCCTCCAAAAGGTGGTGTGTTTGTTTGTTAGTGAAGGTAATTTCACCTTCAAAACATAAACTAACATAGTTAGATATTTCTCATGGATTCGTTGCTTTCATATTTTATAATAATTTTTTATTAATTTATTAGATTAAACAACTTTTATATAAGTATCATAAAATAAATAAATGAGTTAATAGAGAAAAATCACAATATTTTATAAGAGCTAATTTGATTTTATATAATATATAGAAATGATAAAATGATGAAAACTTATTTTATTTCCTATACAAATTCAAGTTTATGTATCTAAAATGGAATATAATGTTAATAGTAATCGTAAATGGAATGTGTTGTTATGTAATTCTTTTGTTTTTTAAGTTTTTTTATTTAAATTATTTAAATTATTTAACACTTGGTTTTTAAGTTTTGTAATTTAAATTATTTAACATTTATTTATTATCATTGTAAAAATATTTTTAAACTATTTTAAAAATGAAAAATCAATCATTTATTGTTCACATAAAATAAAAATATTTTTATAATAAGAAATATTATTAATCTTTTATGGCTATCATTCAAGGCAGATGAATTGATAAACAATAATTAAAATCACTTTCACTGTTTATTTTGGATATCAAATCAAGGAATAATTACAATTTAAAAAAAAAAAAAACTTTATTTGTGAAATAGCACATACAAGATGTTTTATTTTTATGGTAAGAATCCTTTTGATTTTACTCAAATAGATTTTGATATAGTAGAGTAACAAATTCATAAATTCATAACCATAATATTTGCATTGACCACTTGAATCCAAGTAATAAAGGATGTGATTAAAAAAGTCATCAATGGATTTCATTAATCCTATCATCTATTCATCTCTCCACATAAGAGTTGCATTGATCACTTGTTATTGAGAATCCAAGTAATAAAGAATGTGATTTAAAAAAAAATAAGACACCCACACACTCGCATATATATGAGACTAATAAAACCCATAACACCAAATCATTGAAACATTGCAATGAAATTAATATTGACATACATGAACACACTACACCCTCCATAATTTGAATAATTTTAGAGAAACATGACTTTAGTTTGTGATGTCTATGCAAGAATGAGTCTCCAAATATAAAAGAGCCCAAAAGCCTTGGGATTGGGATGAACTCCATGATAGAGATCATACAAGTCCCTGGAACACTAAAGGCCATCTTTCACTGTCAAAGCTGACCCACATAAGATGAGAAACTTGATGAATCTCTCTTCTTCGAAATCCATTATCCTCTATGCATTCCTATAATCCTTTTTTTTTATTGGTATTAGAATGAAAATTAAAAAAATGCCTCAAAAATATTTATTTTTATTTAAATGTAAATATTTTCACATAAAATTTCTGAATACAAAGTTTAAAAACTTTAATACATTTTATATTATATCTATTGGTTATATTAGATTTTTAAATTTCAATATATTTTATATCTAGAAACCTCATTATAATAAAAATATTTTTTTTATCCAAATTTTACCTAAAGTAATTATGAGTATATACTATGTGCAGTATACCATGTGTAGACTAATAACCTTTTTTTAAAATTTAGAAATGAGGTAAAATGCATATGAACTTTTTTATATGGAAATTTGCTTTCATTGTTTCTCAAATCCGCAACAACAATCTGGGGTTCTTAATGATAATTTGACTATCATTAAAAAGGAGATCTTTGAGTTTGTAATTTTCTCAATTAAATAGATAGACTACAATACTATTAAGAAAAGACAAAACAAGCATCAATATGTATACAACAAACATATAGGAACCTGTAGTAGTAATCTTATCTCTCTTTGTCCCTGCAAACTTCTCTACTCCAAGAACATATATCACAATATTAAGAATAAAATGCTTCATAACTAAATGTCATTAATATGTATACAACAAACATATAGGAACCTGTAGTAGTAATCTTATCTCTCTTTGTCCCTGCAAACTTCTCTACTCCAAGAACATATATCACAATATTAAGAATAAAATGCTTCATAACTAAATGTCATTGGTTTTCAAACATTTCAGCCATGGGCATTGTTTTGTTTTATTTATGTTCAAATGTAGGAAATTTAGTTGATTTTTTCATACTCAAGCAATATTTGTTGGCTCCATGTTCAAATCTATCAAATTTCCACATATATAAAGCTTAAATTTATCTTATTTCTCAATGTTTAGTCTAAAATTTGGTACTTGTTTTTTACATGTCCAAGTGTTTTAAATTATTTGAATTTATTTTTTTTACATGTTCAAGTTGTTTTAAATTACTTGAAAGTGTTTTTTTTTAAATTATTGACCTCTTTTTTGAGTTGATCGGTTCTTTTCTTGATTTTGTTTTTCCATTTCATGTAATCTAATCTCCATTTTATGCAACTTAATTCCAACCCTAATATTTTATTGTCTATGTATTTTTTAATGTTATCTTCAAAAATATCTAAACTTATTATCAAACACTAAATAGTGTCTCTAACTCTACTTGAAGTTTGACTTCTCTCCTCTACCTTTATCTAAATAAAGCTATATATACATAAAAACAATATTCTACTAAATAATCATTTTATATGCTAAATCATGTTTATTAACACTATAAACTTGATTTAAGTAAGCAAAACATTGTATAGGCTCTCGAAATGTCATTGGTTTATGATGCCAACCGCACCCTCACCAAAGCACGATCACCTCCTCTAGGACCTTCTCTTCTCTCGGCCCGAAGAGCGTCAAAAGCTCTTCTATCTCCCTATCAGAAGATCTGCACCCACAGTTCCTTTGCGCAATTTCCCCTTCATTTACTTGTCGGGAAAATCGGAACTCGCAGCTTCGAGAGCCCACGGTCTATCTCTGGGTTCTCGAACCTCCGAGACCCGAGATGCCAGTCAACGCTGACCTTCTTCCGCCTATCGAAACTTTGTCTCTGTCGCGACTTCGCGATTCGCGATACCAACCACTTGGGATTCCAACCTCCGATGCCTGATACGCCGAAATGCCGAGACCCGCGATATTGCTTCCTCGCGACTTCGCTATTCGCACAACCAAACGACTTCTTCTTCAACTCCCGATATCCGAGATACCGATACGCCGATATCTCATGTCACCTGTCACATCACCTTTCCGTGGCCCACACTGTCCACGTAGTCGTCGGAATGTCGTGCCTCACACTCTCGGGATTTCTGTTGCGTAAAGTTAGAGTCTTACCTTACGAACTCCCGATATGCCGATCCACGAGTAGAACCCAAGCTCCTCGTGATCCCGATCGACGACCCCTACTTTTCAGAGCTTCGAACTTCTTCCACACCTGCACTATAGCCTCCTTGCTCCTCCGCAAGATCCAATGGCCCTCGGAGCTTCGTGAAATCTCCCCAGAGAATTTTGTCCGTCCGTTTCTTTCTTATCAAATCCACGAAACGACGAGCCGTTCTTCCACAGAACTCGTCACCTTGTACGCAAACCTACAACTTTCCCTGCAAGCCTTCCAAGCACAATTTTTTTACTCTGCCCTTCGACGAACTCGAAGGTCTATCCTTCCTGAGCTTCGACGACTTCAATTCCCTCAAGAAGAAGTTCTTGCACGCACTCCTTGCGAAAAATCTTCAAACATGCTAAGTGTTGAAGTCTTCTGACCCTGCGCACTCCTTGCAGCATAAATCCTTAATCCCTTTGCTTAGAATCACAACTCTAAGTCTTCGTCTAGCCTGCGCACGCCTTGCACGACTCTAATGCTAACTCTGCACTTCTGAGAATTTAGAACAACAGTTATCCCTACTTGAACCCTGTAGTCACACACTCCTCGCGGACAAATTCAACTGCATACCTTGCAGGAATTCTCTGGTTCAAGATAGAGAAACAATTGAAACTAACTCCTCGTTCTCATAGACTTCAATTTAACCATGAAATCACATACACAGCATATAAAAGCAAATGTATGACAAGAAGCAAACATTTATGAGAATAATAAACACACAACCATGGAATTGAATCAAAAATTTCTTCTATTAATTCAATATCTGTACATGGAAGTTCTTCATACACTTCTCTGCTTTCCCTTCTCTCTTCTGAATGCTTGATGATTCTGAAAAATTAAATTTACAATGTACAAAGGAGGGTGTCTATATCCCGTTTCCCTCTCGAGCTCTAAAGCTATCAAATCTAGAATTAAATATTCTATCTACTTCACATTAAATCTATTAAATGCCTCATCTACCTAAGGACGTGAGCTATCCGCTCAAGGTCCATTACAATATACAAGTGTGCTTCATTAAATCCACACATTAATGTTTGGCGCAACAAATATCAAGGTGTTTCAAAATTTGTGCTGGCGCTGTCCAGCTGTCTTCCGCTCTACGTCGGCTCGCTTGATGAGTGAGCGATGCTCCTGCATCATACTCCTCGGCTTGAAAATTGTCATGGGCTCCTGTCCATGAGTTCCTGCACGGTGTGTCCATGCTTTTGTATCGTCGCTTCACTTTCCCAGCTGGCATCTTCCACTGGGTGATTCTTCCATTTGACCAGATACTCAAAATATTGCTTTCACCTGGTCTTCTTTCCTATTCTTTTGTCTAGTATGTACTCCATCTGCGGCTTCTCTGCGATTGGCATCTGCTTCCGCCACTAGACTTCTGGCTGCTCATCACTTCTAGCTCCTGCTTCCTCAGCCTTGTATGGGTACAAATCTGAAACATTGAATATCGGAGATATCCCGATGCCATCCGACAACTCAATCTCATAAGCGTTCTCTCCAAATTTCTTCAGGACTCTGCATGGCCCGATTTTCTTCATTTTCAATTTATTGTATGTTCCCCTCGAGAACCTTTCCTTTCTGAGATGTGCCAGAACCAGATCATCAACCTCGAACTGAAGTTGTCTCCTATGCTGATCTGCTCATCGCTTATACTCCTGATTTGAATCAATCAGTCCCTGCTTCACCTTGCTGTGAAGTTCCTTCATTGCCTCAGCAAACTCTTCTGCACTAGGGCTGCTAGTCGCAGCCTGTTCTGACTCCCTGAGTTCAAAAACTCCCCTCGGTTGTGCCCCATACACAATCTGAAATGGACTTTTTCCTGTACTCCGATTCACTGAATCGTTGTACGTGAACTCTGCCTGTGGAAATATGCTATCCCAACTGCTGTGGTGCTCTGTCACCAAGCTTCTTAATAAATCTCCCAGACTTCTGTTAACTACTTCCATTTGTCCGCCTGTCTAAGGATGGTAAGCAGAATAAAAGCCAAGTTAGTCCCTAGCTTCTTCCATAGCGTCCTCCAAAAATGTCCGATGAATTTTTTGTCTCTGTCCGAAACTATGCTTTTCGGCAATCCATGGAGTCTAACGATCTCCTTGAAAAA
Source organism: Picea engelmannii (assembly GCA_009831015.1). Classification (NCBI taxonomy): domain Eukaryota; kingdom Viridiplantae; phylum Streptophyta; class Pinopsida; order Pinales; family Pinaceae; genus Picea; species Picea engelmannii. Next base: position 519,143 of record ML793210.1, on the reverse strand, counting down.
CAAGTTCGCGATGTGTGTCGCATCGCTGGTCTTCTGGCATGGAATGAAATGTGCCATCTTCGAAAACCTGTCCACCACCACAAAGATGGAATCAACCCCTCTCTGCGTCCTTGGCAGTCCCAATACAAAATCCATGCTAATCACCTCCCATGGCCTCTCTGGTATGGGCAATGGCTGATAAAACCCTGCATTCTGTTTTCTCCCTTTTGAATGCTGACAAATTCGACATCTGTCAAAAAATCGCTTGACATCTGCTTGCATACCTGGCCAAAAATACGATTCCCTCAGCTTCGCAAATGTCTTGTCGTGGCCAAAATGCCCCGCTAATCCACCACTGTGTTTTTCTTTCAACAAGTTCTCCCTCATGGAGAAATTCGGTATACACAGTTGATTGCCTCTGAACAACAGTCCATTCTGAATCATGTAATCCATCCATGGGCTTCTATCTCTGAGAACTGGATTCTCAGTCGCCTCGTATGCTTCTGCAAAATCAACATCACCTGCATACATGTCTTTAAGATTTTCAAAACCTAAGGTTTTGACTCTGAACTCCTGTAGCAACAAGCATTTTCTGCTCAAAGCATCAACCACTTTGTTAGCAGTTCCTGAAATGTGTTTAATCACAAACGTGAAATTCTGCATATACTCTACCCATTTTGCATGTTTCTGGTTCAACTTCTCCTCTTGACTCACAAACTGCAATGCATGACTATCACTATACAATACAAACTCTTTTGGGATCAATTAATGCCTCCACTTCTTCAGCGCCTGTATGATAGCATAAAATTCCTTATCATACGTGGAGTATTTCAGCTTTGCTTCATCCAGTTTCTCACTGAAATCTGCAACTGGTCTGTCTTCTTGAATCAAGACCGCTCCTATGGCATACCCGCTTTCATCACATTTCACCTGAAATGTCTTCTGAAAGTCTGGCAACACCAACACTGGTTGTTCCATTATCTTCCGCTTCAACAGATTGAAGCTCTTCTCCGCCTCGACTGTCCAATGAAAAGTCTTATGCCGTTTCTTCACCGTATCCATCATTTTTGCGCTAATTCCACTGAAATTCCTAATGAACTTTCAGTAGAAACTAGCCAAACCATGAAAACTTCTCACCTCGAAAATATTTCTTGGTGATGGCCAATTCTTAATCACTTCCACCTTCAACTCATTCGCTGAAATAACAAAACCCAAATATATGAGCTCTGTCTTCATGAATGAGGACTTCTTCATATTGATCAACAACTTCTCCTGCTGTAGTTTCCTCATCACAATGCCCAAATGCTTCAAGTGTTCATCCTTCGTCTTGCTGAAAATCAGTATATCGTCCAGATATACGACGACAAATTTCTCGATGAATTCCCTCAGGAATTCATTCATCAGCCTCATAAATGTGCTCGGCGCATTTGTCAAGCCAAACGACATGACCAACCATTCATACAAACCTTCGTTTGTCTTGAATGATGTCTTCCATTTATCACCTTCCCTCATGCGAATCTGATGATATCCGCTCTTGAGATCAATCTTCGAAAAATAGTTTGCCCCACTCAGGCAATCCATTAGATCATCCATTCTTGGCAGTGGAAACCTGTACCTGATGGTTATTTTGTTGATCGCTCTTGAGTCGGTACACATCCTCCAACCTCCGTCTTTCTTCGGACTGAGTACTGTTGGAACATCACATGGAATCAAGCTTTCTCTGACCAATCCTTTGTCCAACAAATCCTGCACCTGATTCTTGACCTCCTCATTTTCCTGCGGCGTCAACCTGTACGCAGATTTATTCGGTAAACTCGCTCCTGGTATGAGGTATATGTGATGACTCACACTTCTCATTGGTGGAAACGAATGAGGCAATTCGTCCATGATGATGTCAGCGAACTCTTCCAGCAGTTCTTGAATCTCTTCTGGCAAGTCATCCACTCTTGTGCTAGTCAGGACAATTCTCGGTTTCCTGACCACAAAGAATTGTGGATCTTCTTTCTTCTCCATCTCCGTGAGAAGTTCCTTCCCACTCATGAGAAGCATTGTGTTGCTTACTTCCAACTTTACTTCTTTATCCTTTATCGGAAGCAACTTATGTGACCTCCCATCCTTCTCCAGATTATATGTGTTCATTCTCCCATCATGAACCACATTTCTGTCATATTACCATGGTCTACCCAACAATAAATGACATACATCCATGGGAATAACATCACACAGAATCTTATCATTATATCCCCCGATCTTGAATTCAACTAAACACTGTTTAGTGACACTCACCTGATGTCCCTTCTGTAGCCATGAAACTTTGTATGGACTCGGGTGATCAGTTGTCTCCAGCTCCAGTTTCTCCACCATCTCGGTCGAAACAAGATTATCAGTGCTACCACTGTCCACGATAACCTTGCATTTTCTGTCCTTGGTCTTGCATGCGGTTCTAAACAGTCGACTTCTCTGAGCTGTATCCTCCACCTCCTTCTCGGGTGTCAAAAGGACTTTATGCATCCCAAGCGATCTTCCACTTTCTACATCTTTAGACTCAACATCACGCCTCTGAGCTTTAGTGATGTGAGCTTCTCCAATATCCTTCTTCTTCTCTGGACACTCGAATGACTTGTACCCATTCTTCCCACATGAAAAACATGTGATTACTCCTCCTCTTCCTTTGCCTCGACCTCTAGTATGAGGAAGAATATTTGCATCAGCATAATCTCCTCGCTGATCATTTTGCTGTCCTCTTTGTTCCATGTATGGTCCTTTCTGCGAGGTACCACCTTTTTCATCTTTACCCTGAGGTTTCTTCCATTCCTCCCTGGGCTTCTGGAACTTTTCTTGGGCAACTGCTTTGCCTCTTGGCTGGCTTCTGCCTCGCCCTCGCTGACCTTACTTACGGCTCAACTTCTCTTCGGCTTTCAGAGCCAATTGGTAAGCATCTTCCACCGTTCGGATGGTTAGCATGCTTAGTTCGTCTTGAATGTCATATCTCAGACCATTCAGATATCTGGCGACCTTCTCATCATCGCTCTCTTGATGACCTGCTCTGATGTTCAGTTGATAGAACTCTTCGGTGTATTCCTTGACTATCATCAGTTTCTGTCTCAGGTTCTGCATTCGCCTGAACATAATGATTTGGTAATCTTTTGGGATGAACTTCGCCTTCATCTTCACGATCATCTGATCCCAACTCTTGATCTTTTGCTTTCCTTTGCAGTGTCTATCAGCTTGTAGCTCGTCTCACCACAATGCTGCATGTCCTTTCAAGCGCATAACAACATCCTTGACTTTCTTATCTTCTTCCACATCTTCATAATCAAAGTATGTGTCAAGAGCTCGGATCCAGTCCAATAACTCTTCTGCATCCAGATTCCCTTCGTAGACTGGAATGTCCATTTTCACCTTCGCGCCCATTCTAGAAATGGCTTTGACCAACCGCTCGGTTGATGCATCCTCTGCTGTGACCTCTTCTTCATGTACAACTTCCTCTTCAACTTCGGAATCACTAAGATCCCCAGCACCAACTCCGCGTCTTTGAGTTGTCTCCATCTCCTCGAGCCTCGCTCGGAGATCTCTCATCTGCCGCTCCATTTCTGGATTTCCTGTTGGCCTACCTCTTCTTCGCACCTCCTTGTCTTTTGGGTCCGGTGACTGTCTTTCTCTTCTGGGCGGCATGATGTATTCTCTTCTCTGCTATAGAAAGCAAAGAATTTCTCGCTCTGATACCACTCTGACGCCAACCGCACCCTCACCGGATCACGATCGCCTCCTCCAGGACCTTCTCTTCTCTCGGCCCGAAGAGCATAAAAATCTCTTCTATCTCCCTATCAGAAGATCTACACCCACAGTTCCTTCGCGCGATTTCCCCTTCGTTTACTTGTCGAGAAAATCGAAACTCACAGCTTCGAGAGCCCACGGCCTATCTCTGGGTTCTCGAACCTCCGAGACCCGAGATGCCAGTCAATGCTGACCTTCTTCCACCTATCGAAACTTTGTCTCTATCGCGACTTCGCGATTCGCGATACCAACCACTCAGGATTCCAACCTCTGATGCCTGATACGTCGAAATGCCGAGACCCGCAATATCGCTTCCTCGCGACTTTGCTATTCTCACAACCAAACAAATTCTTCTCCAACTCCCAATATCCGAGATGTCGATACACTGATATTTCATGTCACATGTCACATCACCTTGCCATGGCCCACACTGTCCACGCAGTCGTCGGAATGTCGTGCCTCGCACTCTCGCGATTTTCGTTGTGTAAAGTTAGAGTCTTACCTTATGAACTCCCGATATGTCGATCCATGAGTAGAACTCAAGATCCTCGTGATCCCGATCGACGGACCCTACTTTTGAGAGATTCGAACTTCTTCCACACCTGCACTGTAGCCTCCTTGCACCTCCGCAAGATCCAATGGCCCTTGGAGCTTCGCGAAATCTCCTCGGAGAATTTTTTCCGTCCGTTTCTTTCTTATCAAATCCATGAAACAAGGAGTCATTCTTCCACAGAACTTGTCACCTTGCACGCAAACCTGCAAATTTCCCTGCAAGCCTTCCAAGCACAAGTTGTTTACTCTTCCCTTCGACGAACTCGAAGGTCTATCCTTCCTGAGCTTCGACGACTTCAATTACGTCAGGAAGAAGTTCTTGCACGCACTCCTTGCGGTAAATCTTCAAACACGCTAAGTGTTGAAGTCTTCTGACCCTGCGCACTCCTTGCAGCAGAAATCCTTAATTCCTTTGCTCAGAATCACAACTTTGAGTCTTCGTCTAGCTTGTGCACGCCTTGCACGGCTCCGGTGCTAACTCTGCACTTCTGAGAATTTAGAACAACAGTTATCCCTACTTGAACCCTGTAGTCACGCACTCCTCGTGGACAAATTCAACTGCATACCTTGCAGGAATTCTCTGGTTCAAGATAGAGAAACAATTGAAACTAACTCCTCGTTCTCACAGACTTCAATTTAACCATGAAATCACATACACATCATATAAAAACAAATGTATGACAAGAAGCAAACATTTATGAGAATAATAAACACACAGAGAACAACACAACCATGGAATTGAATCAAAACTTTCTTCTATTAATTCAATATCTGTACATGGAAGTTCTTCATACACTTCTCTGCTTGCCCTTCTCTCTTCTGAATGCTTGATGATTCTAAAAAATTAAATTTACAATGTACAAAGGAGGGTGTCTATATCCCGTTTCACTCTCGAGCTATCTACTTTACATTAAATCTATTAAATGCCTCATCTACCTAAGGACGTGAGCTATCCGCTCAAGGTCCATTACAATATACAAGTGCGCTTCATTAAATCCACACATTAATGTTTGGCGCAACAAATATCAAGGTGTTTCAAAATTTGTGTTGGCGCTGTCCAGCTGTCTTCCGCTCTACGTCGGCTCGCTTGATGAGTGAGTGATGCTCCTGCATCAGTTTACCTAACACACAAATGGAATAAAGAGTACAGGTTCAAGAAGAGTGAACAATGTGGAAGAATTTTGAAATTTAAAATATGGTCACATGGAGACACATCTCTTTTCTAAATAAAAGTCACTCTGAGATATTTTAAATGCACGTAGATAAATTTTTCAATGGAACACAAACTTTTATTGTGTGTTGGTTATTAACTAGAGTTGGTTATTTGCTGATCATCTAATTGGAATTCATCATGGACTTTTATTGAGTGTTGGTTATTAATATAAATCATAGGATAGAAGGTCGCAATATTTCAATTAAAGGATCAACGAATACAATTAGACTTTTCAATACGTTACTACACATAACATGGTCAAATTAAGTGAGTACAATGCCAATGATATCTCCAGTATTTGAAGTTCATCATGGATTTGCAATATTTGGAGTTCACGTGTCATAGACATATACAAGAATGAAACAATTTCATCAAACTGATAGAGAAATTACGCTTCTTCGTTTACTTAGGAATGTTGGAGGGATTCTTCATACATTGGATTCTCTACCATTAAATAATCATGGCGTGCATCTGAAAAACTTCCAGAAAGGTTCAGGAGAGCCAGGTGATTAAACACATAATTCGCTTGAAAAATTGTCTGTTACCTCCCCACATAATCTTTCTCTGTTTTGAATGCTTTTCATTTAATGCTTTTCATTGAGCTTGAAGTTTTTAATTTAGCAAAACAATATTTTCCTTTGAAGAATTTAGCCCTCTTTTCAAGAAGCGTGGGTAGATTTAAGAAAACTCTTTTGATGAGTATCAACTTTCTTCTCCTTAAACATCATTCATCAGGATTACGATTGAACCATGCCAACTACAAAATTCAGATTAATTCAAACTTCTGAATCTACCAAGAAAATCAAATTACAGTTTAGTAATACCATTGCTATAATTGAAGACGGCGTACACAAAACCTCCATTCTTTAATAAAGTTTTACCTCAACAATTTGCACCTTATAAAAATAAAGGTAAGTAAACAGTGGTTGACATCGTTTTCATTCAACAGTAACAAATTGCAGCATAAGAATTCACCATCAAGCAATGCATTACCGAGACAATTCGTGGTTGAAAGTGTTAAGAGAGGGAGGTAATTTCTCCATCATAATAATGAATTGCAGAGGGATAAATTCGAGGTAATGCGTATTGAAACGCAGAGGATAGTTTTCATCAACACAATAAAACGCAAAGGTAAAAATATCAATGCAGAGCCCAAGCGTGAAGAAAATCCAGAGTTTTATTAACACAACCATTACATAAATACGGTTTTGGAGAGGAAAAGTTTATACAACTAATGCATAAAAACAACCACAAAGATAAAATCCAACACTATACCACATTCAAGAATGCAATACACAGAAATGTCCAGCGAGAAAAAAAAAATGAAGTAAAAACGAGATAACACTAGGTAAAAGCATGTCGAGTTGATAGAAAAACTTGCCGACAATCAAATTCTACAGGGTTAAAAGAAAATGCATCAGGACACAAGGAAACCTTCAGCCAAGGATAAAAATAGAGGTGGACGACTGATAGGTTCGTCCTTTGCTTCATCATCCTCGCACAGAAAAGTAGGGCGTTGAGATCCATAGATATTTTAACGTTAAGGCGATGACCATAGATCAGGCTCCTGATCGACTGCTCAGGCGAAGACTGACAAGCTAGGGATGAAAGCTCAGCACCCACGAAGGACACAATCAACATGGTGAGGGGGTCTAGACATGCAGGCAAACGAAGGCCAGGGTAGTCAACAACCATCTAGATAAGCTAAGGAAGGTTCCAGTCACCAATTAAAAAAAACATCATTTTACTTTTCCATTAATAAGCAGATCCAAGCATAAGTCCTAATACATTCTACCATACAAAAATGAAGAGAGTGTACTGTTTCCTATTCGTCCTCTCTGAATGACTTCCCGCGTGCTCCGTGCAGCTCCCACTCGCCGACCGTCGAGACTTCACCGGTACCTCCCAGCCAACGCTAGGGGTACTCTTCTTCACCCTTAGCCTCCCGAGCCGCAAAGGGGCCACACACACTATCCAGAGGTTTCGTCTAGCTCCCAGCTCGCCTCACAAGGTCGAGCTACCACTCCTCTTCGAGCTGGGTATCCCAACTCCCACAAGTAAATCAGTCAAGTAGATGTTTCTGCAGCATAACGTTATGCAAACAGAAGATGATCCTTCATCCTTATTCCTCCTTCATTATATAGAGTTTCGATCTTCCTTTATTTCCTAAAATCTCATTTAATTAAAGTTTTTAAAATAATTTCCTAAAAATTCTTCTCCGTACAAGTGTAACCCATCCCCTACATTCCTCCATTATTTAGTTTCTTTAATTAATTAATTATCTTATTTCCCTCACCCACCTAGAGTTACTCCTAGAATCACTCCTAGGTGTCCCCAAATTCCCTTACGGGTTTTAAAGGCTTTCCCTATTATGAAGTTGCTAATTCAGTTTAAAATTAGAAGGCTCTTAAGTGGTAGATTCTTTACTAAGTTGACTTATGCGTTTTCCCTTAAGTCCCCCTTTCCCCCTTTTTATGTTACCTCTTTTCCTAGTTTCCTAAATTTTAAGATTTTCCCTCTTTCCCCTTTTAATTAGAACTCAAAAAGGCAGGTGTGGAATTTAACCCTTTTTCCCTTTTATCATTTAATTAGTATATAGATATATATATATTTTTAATTTATCAAAAAGATAAAATAATTAATTCCCCTTTTTACATTTATTACCACAGATTTTATTTTTATGAATAACTTAATTTCTTACTCCCTTCATGTTACAAGATTTAACGAAGGTCAAAATTATTATTTAAGTCATTATTATTATTATGATTATTATGATTTTAGAGAAGACAAGGTTCAACCGCTAGCGTAATTTAGACTTAGGCCTTAATTTTCATATTGTGCGACATTTAATTAGGTAAGTGTTTTAAAATTACTTAACATGTTATTTGTCTTAGGGCCATCTAGGTTCATCCCTCTATCATCAACAACGTGACGTGCCCTTCAGGCTGCACTAGGTGCTCCAAGGGTGCCACTCGCCTCATCTTTTCCTTTGCGCGACATTCCCTTCAGGACGCACTACGTGCTCCAAGGGTGCCACTCACCTCTTGAATGATTTGGTAGACATCAATAACCCCTGGAGTCAACACTCCGCCAGGTGAACTTGTGGGAGACTAAGGACTTCTAAGGAATAAGGCCCCTGCCTTATTGCGTGCCCCTTAGAATCATCGTGAGTGACTGTCGCAATCTACCCTCACGACATCGTGGGTCCTCTCGAAGTAGGTAATCATTAACTTACAATTCGAGCCACGGCGGGAGTGCTAGTAGGTTGTGGCAGGGTTGTTGTCCACACCTCTCCCTCAACATCTCTGGTAGTCGTGTGTGACCCCTTTACTTCATATGTGAGTCTAGTCGGCAAGCTATCGTTAGCTTGCATCATCAACAAACCATGTCAGAACATATCCCTATCATATCATCCAATCAGATGCACTAATATCACAATAAAACAATCAAACCCCAATGGTATCACTCCCTGACTCGATCCGGAGTCCAAGGGGTTCCATCTATGCCTCAGCATCCTCTAGGTCCGTAATCCTGCACACTCAGTAAAACCGAGTCAATAGCACTTGTCTAGTTAAAGCGGTAAAACAATATGTCATAAACCCATAACGCCTCATAATCAAAATCAGAAGTTTTAATAGAATAATAATCCGGATCACTTGCGAGCAAGTGTCCTCAAAGAATAATTTTGCTCAGTGCACCAGAGCGAGATGTTACATACACCCCCTCTTGGTCTAAACTTCGTTCCAAAGTTTCATACTATATATGCCAAAATAAAGTGTATCATAGTATCATATGTCTATCTACCAAACAAAAATGGAAACTGCTGGCGCATATCATATGCATCCTCCTAGGTTGCCGAGTGCGGACTATAATTGTCCCACTGGACCTTGACCTGATCTACCGTTCGACATCGTAGCTGTCGAACGCGATGATCCAAGATGCGAACTGGCTCAGCCGTGAGCGCTCCCTCGTCCGATACCTGCAAAGAACTCATTTCAATAACATGTGTAGGATCACTAATATAATGTCTCAAAACAGATACATGAAAAACATATTGCATACGCCTCAAAGAATCAGGCAAGGCTAGTTGATAGGCCACGATCCCCTTTCTCTCCACAATCTCGAAAGGTCCCACGAACCTAGGAGAGAGTTTAGCTCCCTTCCCAAACTTGATCGAACTCTTATGCAGTTTAACCCGTAAGAAGACTCGATCACCGACCTCGTAACTACGGTCGATATGGTGCGCATCGGCATAACTCTTCTGTCGATCATGCGCTTCTTTAATCCTTTGTCTTATTGTTTGCATTTGCTCTTCCATTTCCTGGATCGTTTCTGGTCCCACTAGGACCCTATCCTCAAGTCGATCCCAACTCAAAGGCGTCTAACACGGTTGCCCGTAAAGAAACTCGAAAGGCGCCATCTTAATGGTGCTCTGGTAACTGTTGTTGTAAGCGAACTCCACTAGTGACAAGAATTCTTCCCAATGCTTTTGTTGGTCCATCACGTACATGAAAAACATGTCCTCCAAGGTTTGGTTCATTCATTTGGTTTGCCTGTCAGTCTCCGGGTGATACGTAGTACTAAAGTTAAGTTGGGTTCCCAAAGCCTCTTGGAAAATCATCCAAAATCGTCTAGTAAACACCAATCCTCTATCAGATATAATCCTCTTAGGCATGCGATGCAACCTCACAATCTCACTGATGAAAACTCAAGCAATGTCAGGTGCCTAATCAGTGATACGTTGTACGCACAGGAATAAAGTGAGCACTCTTCGTTAGAGTGTCTACTACTACGAAAATCGAGTCATGTCTCCTTGCTGTCAGTGGCAATCCAACAATAAATTCCATCGAAATAACCTCCCATTTCGATTCTGGAATAGCGTGTGGTTGTAGTAATCATGCTGGGTGTCTATGTTCAGCCTTTACCTACTGACATTCTATACATCTGGCCACATAGTTGACTATGTCGGCCTTCATTCCCTTCCAGAAGAATAAGGGTTTAAGGTCTGCCCTCATCTTCGTGACTCCTGGGTGAGCCATGTAAATTTCTCTATGAGCCTCGCTCAGGATCAACATCCTCAACTCGTTGTTCGACAGTACGTAGATCCGATTTTTAAACCTCAATAAACCATCGCTATCAAAAGAAAATCCTTCAAATTGTGGTACCATCGTTGTGTTTTGTTCGATAAAACCCTCGAACTCTTTGTAACAATCATCATCACGCTGTAAAGTTAGAATATTTTCACATAGATTCGTCTGAAGAGGGAACACCGAAAAGATGCGTAGTCTCTGACTCAATGCATCCGCCACTCGGTTCAATGTTCCTTTTATGTAAGTAATCTCGAAGTCGTACTCGCTAAGCAATTCCGACCAACGTCGTTGTCGCGTGTTTAGGTCACTTTACGTAAATATGTGTTGTAGTCCACAATGGTCAGTCCTTAGTTCAAATTTTCGTCCAACAAGGTAGTGTCTCCAAACCTTCAAGGCATATACAATGGCTAATAACTCCAAATCGTGCGTCATGTAGTTCTCCTCATGCCTTCTCAGTTTCCTCGAAATATAAACAATCACTCATCCATCTTGCATCAAGACCCAATCTAAGCCCTCCTTGGATGCATCAGTGCATACCAAGAAGTCCATGTCCATGTCAGGGACCTTTAGTATTGGTTCTGTAGTCAACAACTCCTTGAGCCTCCGAAATGCTTCCGCGCATTTATCGGTCCAAACAAACTTCTGGTTCTTCTTCTGCAACTCCGTGATTGGACTTTCTATCTTCGAAAATCCCTCGACGAACCATCGATAGTATCCTGCTAAACCCATGAAGCTACGCACTTTCGGGACATTCGTCGGTGCAGGCCATTCCATAATAGTCTCGAACTTGGTTGGATCCACGGTGATGCCTTCGTCGGAGATGACATGCCCTAAGTAGTGAATCTTCGATTGATAAAATGAGCATTTGGTCAACTTCCCATACAAGTTGTGCTCTCGCAGACACTGTAGTACCAAGTGCAAGTACGAAGTGCAAGTGATCATCATGCTCCTCCATCATCCAAGAGTAAATCAAAATATCGTCAATCATGTTTTGTTAGTGAAGGTAATTTCACCTTCAAAACATAAACTAACATAGTTAGATATTTCTCATGGATTGGTTGCTCTCATATTCTATAATAATCTTTTATTAATTTATTAGATTAAACAACTTTTATATAACTATAAAAAAAATTAAGTTAATAGAGAAAAATCACAATATTTTATAAGAATCAATTTGATTTTATATAATATATAGAAATGATAAAATGATGAAATTCAAGTTTATGTATATGAAATGGAATATAATGTTAATAATAATTGTAAATGGAATGTGTTCATGTAATTCTTTTGTTTTTTAAGCTTGGTTATTTAAATTATTTAACACTTGTTTTTTTAGTTTTGTAATTTAAATTATTTAACATTTATTTATTATCATTGTAAAAATATTTCTAAACTATTTTAAATATGAAAAATCAATCATTTATTGTCTACATAAAATAAAAATATTTTTATAATAAGAAATATTATTAAGTTTTTATGGCTATCATTCAAGGCAGATGAATTGATAAACAATAATTAAAATCACTTTCATTATTTATTTTGGATATCAAATCAAGGAATAATTACAATTAAAAAAAAAACTTTATTTGTGAAATAGTACATACAAGATGTTTTATTTTTATGGTAAGAATCCTTTTGATTTTACTGGTACACACTATCAATGTGGTCAAATAGACTTTGATATAGTAGAGTAACAAATTCATAAATTCATGAACCATAATATTTGCATTGACAACTTGAGATTCCAAGTAATAAAGGATGTGATTAAAAAAGTCATCAATGGATTTCATTAATCCTATCTATCTATCCATCTCTCCACATAAGAGTTGCATTGACCGCTTGATATTGAGAATCCAAGTAATAAAGAATGTGATTTAAAAAAAAAGACACCCACACACTTGCATACATATGAAACTAATAAAACCCATAACACCAAATCATTGAAACATTGCAATGGAATTAATATTGGCATACCTAAAGACATTACACCCTCCATAATTTGAATGATTTTACAGAAACATGAATTTAGTTTGTGATGTCTATGCAAGAATTAGTCTCCAAATACAAAAGAGCCCAAAAGCCTTGAGATTGGGATGAACTCCATGATAGAGATCATACAAGTCCCTCGAACACTAAAGGCCATCTTTCACTGTCAAAGATGACCCACATAAGATGGGAAACTTGATGAATCTCCCTTCTTCGAAATCCATTATCCACATAGAGGATTAATGCAATCAACTCTAAAAAACCATTAAAGAATATTTACTAAGAACAGTGGGTAAGTTGTACAAAATTAATGAATTTTTTGGTTCATGCATTCCTATAATCCTTTTTTTCATTGGTGTTAGAATGAAAATTAAAAAAATGCCTCAAAAATAATTATTTTTATTTAAATGTAAATATTTTTACATAAAATTTTGGAATACAAAATTTAAAAACTTTAACCCATTTTATATTATATCTATTAACTATATTAAATTTTAAAATTTCAATATATTTCATATCTACAAACTTCATTATAATAAAAATATTTTTTTATCCAAATTTTACCTAAACTAATTATGAGTATATACTATGTGCAGTTTACTATACCATGCGTAGGCTAATAACCTTTTTTTTTAAATTTAGAAATGAGGTAAGATGCATATGAACTTTTTTATATGGGAATTTGCTCTCAATCTGGACTTTTAATGATAATTTGACTATCATTAATGATAATTTGACTATCATTAAAAAGAAGGAAACTTTTGAGTTTGTAATTTTCTCAATTAAATAAACAGACTACAATGCTATTAAAAAAAGACAAAACAAGCATCAATATATATACAACAAACATATAGGAACCTGTAATAGTAATCTTATCGTCCTATGTCCCTGCAAACTTCTCTAATCCAAGAACATATATCATATTAAGAATAAAATGCTTCATAACCAAATGTCACTGGTTTTCAAACATTTCAGCCATGGGCACTGTTTTGTTTTGTTTTATTTATGTTAAAATGTAGGAAATTTAGTTGATTTTTTCACACCCATGCAATATTTATTGGCTCTATGTTCAAATTTAGCAAATTTCCACATATATAAAGATTAAATTTTTCTTATTTCTTAATGTTTAGTCTAAAGTTTGGTTATTTTTTTTTACATGTGTTTTAAATTATTTAAAAATGTTTTTTTTACTTGTTCAAATTGTTTTAAATTATTTGAAAATGTTTTTTTTTTACATGTCAAAGTTGTTTTAAATTACTTGAAAATTTTCAAGTGTCCAAATTATTTTAAATGTTAGGGGAAAAAGTGATTTAAAAAATATATATTATTATTAACATGTATTTATTTACATGTCAAAGTTATTTTAAATTACTTGAAAATTTTCAAGTGTCCAAATTATTTTAAATGTTAGGGAAAAAGGTGATTTAAAAAATATATATTAATATTAACATGTATTTATTTAATGTGTTTATTTATTTATTTTTTAAAAGTATTTATTTTTTAATTTTTATTAAAAAAATATATTATTTTTATTTTGAAAATATTATTATGATTATGTATTTGTTTTGTAAAAATGAAATATTGTAGATGATGAATTTAATTATGAAAAATCACAATTTTGATACATGTAACTAATTTTTATATTACAAATGAATTTGTTAATATCCATTTTCATTGAAATAACAATTTCAACACTTTAAATTTGAAATTTGAAAATTTCCACTAAATTAAATAAAATAAAAAAGACATTCCAAAAGATAGTTTGTTTTGCTACATACAAAATTAGACTTAGCTTATAATCTAAGTGCTATCATTGTTTCATTAATGTTTAATTTGTTCAAATGACATGTTATAAGGGTGTCTTTTATATTAGTTGGGCTCCCAATAGAGGTGTTTATCCCTTATGAAGCCATGGATGGGGGATTACTTAATAAAAGGAATGGTTTTATAATTCTAACATGTTTTTCAAAAAAGGTGATTTCATAGATATGTTGTGTTTTTACAAAGTGAACCATTTATTGTAGATAGGGTTAAGGATAGGGAATTATTATAGATGGGTTTAATATGAATGATTAATGTTTCTATATTGTAATAGGACCAAGAATATAGAGATATTTAACCAAAAAAATTATTTCATAACTTTGATACATCTTTATAAGTGGGTATTTATTTTGATAAAATTTAATTGCACTTATAACAATAAAATTTATAAAATTTAATTATTAAGGATATACTTCATCACACAACAACTTAAGTTAAATTCAAGTGACATTCAATTGAAAACTTTATAGTTATTCCTATTAATTAAATTTGGTCTCAACGGATGTTAACCACCACCACCACCACCATCATATTAATATATTACTAATTGGCTTATAATTATAAAAATGATTATATTTATTTAGTTTAGTCAAATAATTAGTATATTATTATTATTTTTTTATCCACACAATATATAAGACCAATATATATTATTTTTAAATTTCATCATCATTAACATTTTCATTTTAGTCTTTAAAAAAAAATCATAACTTAAATAATAAACTAACTTCAAATAACATCATTTTAATTTCAATATCTTTACAATTTTAATTAATAACATTAATATGAACACTTTCCTTAAATTATTTACACATTCTCATTCCCTATTTAGAAAATATACTAATTATATTTATTTACTTATTAATTCACTAATATTCAAAATTCAAAAACAAATTAAACTACCAACTAGAAGTAAAAATAAATTATATAAAATGGACATTGCACATAAGCTTATCAAGTACATAAGGTAAATATTATTCTGCTGTCAAAGTCAAATACATAAAGCTGAATATGATATACCGATATGTAGAACATTGAATAAAATATATATTTACATATACACTTAGATTTTAAGCATTTCAAATCTATTGCATATTCACTTTTTTTTTTTCTTTTATGTGATTGACTCGGATTTTGATTTTGTGAAGATGTATGTATTAAGTGGGTGTATGTTCCTCTTATTTTTTTTTTATGTTCATCTTGTTTTTTTGTATGTGAAGATTCACAACCTACCACTACTCATGTGATTCACAACCTGCCACTACTCCGAGAGGTATGTCACTACTCCGAGAGGTATGTGTATGTTCATCTTAGCTTTTTCTTTTTTTTATTGATCTTATTTTTTATTTTATTTTTTGTGATTCACAACCTGCCACTACTCCGAGAGGTATGTCTCAAGTGGATGTATACTAACGAGATCCTGGACTTACCTTCCATTACAAGTGACAAGTAGTATGCGTGATGTTGTTTACTATTTTTAAATTAATAATAATTATATCATATATGGGAATTAAATAAATTATTTTTTAAAATTTTATTTTTTATATTTTAATATGGTAAAAATGTTTTATTCTGATAATCCTCATACTCCACTCTCATATATGAGGGTGGGGTGAGGGAATTATTAGAGTAAAACATTATGTTTTATTCTAATAATCCTCCACTCTCACTTTGGTATAACATATTACATGTAATATGTTATAACATATTACATGGGGGATTATTAGAGTAAAACATAATATGAGAGTGAGGGTGGAGGGATTATTAGAGTGAAATATAATATGTTTCACTCTAATAATCCTCCCACCCCCACCCTCACCCTCATATATGGGGGTAGGAGTATTATTAGAGTGAAACATTCTAATAATCCTCCACCCCCAGCCTCATGTGATGGGAGGATTACTAGAGTGAAACATATTATGTTTCACTCTAATAATCCCCCACCCCCACCTTCACCCTCATGTGATATGTTTCACTCTAATAATCCTCCCACCCTCATTCACTCTAATAATCCTTCCACCCCCACCCCCACCCTCACCTTCATATATGTACCACCCTCATATATGAGGGTGGGGGTATTATGTTTCACTCTAATAACCCCCCCAACCCCACCCTCATATTATGTTTCACTCTAATAATCCCCCCAGCCCCACCCTCATATATGAGGGTGGGGCTGGGGGGATTATTAGAGTGAAACATAATACCCCCACCCTCATATATGAGGGTGGGTGGGGGTGGGGTGATTATTAGAGTGAAACATAATATGTTTCACTCTAATAAATGAGGGTGGGGTTGGGGGGATTATTAGAGTGAAACATATTATGTTTCACTCTAATAATCCCCCCACCCCCACATGTTTCACTCTAATAAATGAGGGTGGGGGTGGGGGTGGGGGTGGGGGTGGGGGGAT
>ML793210.1:469421-502221 GCA_009831015.1 Picea engelmannii | reverse complement strand
CACCCTCATATATTATGTTTCACTCTAATAATCCCCCCACCCCCACCCTCATATATGAGGGTTAGGGTGAGGGTGGGGGTGGGTAGATTATTAGAGTAAAACAGGTGAGGGTGAGGGTGGGGGGATTATTAGAGTAAAACATATTATGTTTCACTCTAATAACCCCCCCACCCCCCAATATGTTTCACTCTAATAATCCCCCCACCCCCACCCTCATATATGAGGGTGAGGGTGGAGGGGGGTTGGGGGATTATTAGAGTAAAACATGTTATGTTTCACTCTAATAATCCCTCCACCCTCACCCTCATATATGAGGGTGAGGGCCGGGGTGGGGGGATTATTAGAGTGAACCATATTATCTTTCACTCTAATAATGCCCTCACCCCCACCCTCATATATGGGGGTGGGGGTGGGGATGGCAGGATTATTAGAGTGAAGCATATTATGTTTCACTCTAATAATCCCTCCACCCTCACCCTCATATGAGGGTGGGGGTGGGGATGGAAGGATTATTAGAGTGAAACGTAATACCCTCATATGAGGGTGAGGGTGGGGGTCGAGGGATTATTAGAGTGAAACATATGAGGGTTGGGGTGGGGGTATTATTAGAGTGAAACATATTGTGGGGGGGATTATTAGAGTGAAACATATTATGTTTCACTCTAATAATCCCTCCACCCCCTGAGGGTGGGGGTGGAGGTGGAGGTGGGAGTGGGGGTGAGGGGATTATTAGAGTGAAACATATTATGTTTCACTCTAATAATCCCCTCACCCCCAAATATGTTTCACTCTAATAACCCCCACACCCCCACCCTCACCCTCATATATGAGTAAAACATCACCCTCACCCTCACACTCATATATGAGTAAATTATGTTTTACTCATTTATGAGGGTTAGGGTGGGGGTAGGGGGATTATTAGAGTGAAACATAATAAGATTTAGAGTGGGGGTGGGGGGATTATTAGAGTGAAACATATTATGTTTCACTCTAATAATCTGCCCACCCCCACCCGATTATTAGAGTAAAACATATTATGTTTCACTCTAATAATCCCCCCACCCCCACCCCCACCCCCACCCCCACCCTCAAATATGAATAAAACATAATGAAATTTCCAATAATTATAAATTTTTAAAATCAAAACCAAACTCCATAAAGTTATGTCTTATATTATTTAGAGTTTACTCATTGAAACAAATTATGACTCTCACCTTAGAGTTTACTCATTGAAACAAATTATCATGAGACTTTGTTTCTTTTTAAGATAACAATAAATTTCATGCTCCTTCAAATAACTCTCCCAAGTATAGAGTTCATATGGGATTCATATAATTTTCAAACATTACACAAATACCACAATTAAGCCTATTTCACCTTTATTATATAGGTTAGATGGATAGAAGGTCATATCCTATGATGAATGTGGGATAAAATCACTTTATAATTTAGTGAATTAAAGAAGAATAATATGCCTAACAATGCTTCATTCTCTCCACCATTTTTTGTTCTATATAATAATATAAATGAATGTACATGTATACAAAAATTGATTAATATATAATTAAGCTCACTAACGTAATAAATTTGATTAAAGTAATTAAACACATTAATGTAATTAAGTTGATTATATTAATCAATTAATTAAGTTAGATTTGATTATAGTAATTAATTATATAATTATGTTAAATTTGATTATGATTAAATTAGTGGATTAAATATTACAATTAAATAAGACAAGTGATTATTATTAGCAATGTGTGTGATTGTGTATGGTTGGAAAGGACGAGAGTAGGTAGAGAATTTATGAGGAATGAATGGGAATTTAAGGAGAGATAAGGCATGTCAGGAAAGGGAGGCAGTGGAGGGAGGGATAAGGACAGGGATTTCATGTTGGGAAGGGGGATGATTTTTGGGGGGGAAAGCGGGAGAACAAAATTCTTGGAAAATTTGGGAAGATACTGGTTGGACTATGTTGTGGGAATTTTGGGCTTGGGAGGCAAGAAACCACAAGGATTTTGTAGACCTAGGGAGCCGAAGAGGTTTTTCCTGGATGGCCAAGAGGAAAAACATTCAGTTTTTGGCAGTTTGGACAATGGAGCAACTCGACTCAGCTGGGATTAAATCCACTAGAAACTTAAGGTATTTTACTAATTGATTTAAATTATAAATATTGTGAACAAATTGTTAAAATCATTATTAGGTTCATTCATTATGGTTAAGAAAGTTAGAGTGCTTACCAGTTTTAGAAATTAGAATATATCAAGCCTTATTTTCCTTACAGACATAAATTTACAATTTCAATAATAACAGTTACATTTGAAAGACATTTGAAAGAAAGAAAAATTTACATTGATAACTAAATGCATGTACAAGTTTTGCATGCGAAAGAGGTAAGTTAGAGTAATTGGAAAGTGCACCATAGTGCTAGCATAATTAGCAAGGTGAGAGAGTTAATAGGATACATATACAAAGTTACCAAGCTTAGTGGCTTTTGACCATGACCCTTAGCCATTTTACCTTATGGGAGTAATTCCTATTTACATGATAGTATAAGGAAACTTACGCCTAACCCAATGTTTGCAAGTATAAGTTTGAGTAAGACCTAGAATGCCAGGTAACCCTTTCCTTATAAGCATTCAATTTTGATCTAGATTCAATTATTCAAGATAGTTAGGAATCTGAGAAATCAGGGTCGGGGGCATCATCGTAAGGACCATCGATGTTGACACTATCGCCTCCATCACCAAGGCTAGCTCTCATATTGCACTCGTTGGAGGCTATCAATGAGATCTTAAAGGGATGATAGTTGGTTGATGTAGATGTGGATACCCCTCCATCTAGAGTGGGTAACCCAAAAGGGTCAAGGGACTCAGAGAGAGAACATCCACAAGGGGACATCACTAGAGAACTACATAAAATCAAACTCCCAAGCTAGGGGTAACTAAGGAAATGATGTCACAAGGCCCACAAGTTGAAGACATGGAGTGTCGAGAGCCAAATGACCAGTTGAGCCCACATTGAGTAGACATATCCCTTTCTCTCCACCACACATCACCATTCATCAAAACCAGCTTAGTAACGTCCACCACACCAGCCTGGCCCAGAAAGGATAACATGTATTTCTTCATGAGGTAACAAGTCTAGTCTCATGGTAAGTGTCGTTGAAGTTTGAGTAGCTTCGAAATATATTCTTATTGTATCTATATTGTATTAGACCAATTCAAACCCCTAAAGAATAATATTATGCTGCATTTATGAAAAATCGTGCCTATTGTGCCTTTGTAAAAGTCAAATGTAAATTAGAAAGTGTAAATATACAAGTCGGCCCTGACCTAATTAGAGGGTGGTTCAACTTGTATTTATAAGAGGCTGGGCGCCTCATTTGGAGAAAACACAAAACACAAGTTCTCTCTCTCAAGAAAAAGTGTGCAAGTCTGACGAGGAGACGCAGCTAAAGAGTAAGGGTGTTTTAGTGAAGGGTTTTGGTTTTCTCTTGAAGGCCTATCTTGGTCTAGTGGTGCGATACCCTATTCTAGTTAGGGTTTATGGTCTATCTTCTGGTTATCTTTTGTTTCGTGAAATCTCTCTTGGAGAGAGACAATGTACTTGTTGACGAAACTATATTGAAGAAGCTTTGTTGGTTTTTCTCCCCCAAGAGGGTTTCCTAGGATAAATCTTCTTTATATTGTGGATGTCTTTCTTTCATTGATCCTTATGCATGCAATTATTGTTCTAATTGTTAAAAGTTAAAGAATATTGAATACACTTAACTACTTAAGCAAAATTTTAACATGGTTTCAGAGCGGGCTTGAAAGAAGCTATTTTAACAGTCTAAAGGAACTTGTTGGGTAAATCAAGACCATATGAAGACTCTCCTAACCCTATCACATCTTTTCCCTGGACCAGTCTTGCATTTTTCACAGTTTCTGAAAATTAGGGTTTCTGCATAAAATCCTAGGTGATGACATCACCCTCTTTCTGAAGGATGTTGGTCAAGATAAATCCATCAAGGAGTTCAACTAAGGAGGGCACATCTATTCCCTGGATCAAATCTCAAAAATTCTCAAGTTGAAAAATTAGGTTTTCTTCATAAACCCTAGATCAAGACATCTTGGCAACTGCAGATTGAAGTTGGAGCAGTTCAATTTGGCATAGCACACTCTCTGGTAAGTTCAAAACCCTTGTTTGAATTTTTTTTATTTTCTTGTTGTATTTATGTTCAAGAGAAAGATGGCTCCCAACACTAAGCTTTATGAGAATCTTGAGGGCATTGATAGCTTCCAAGCATGGAAGTATAGAGTGATGCTCATTCTAGAAGAGAATGATCTAGAAGATTTCAGAAGAGAAGAAGTTCTAGAACCTGTAACACACCCATGGTGGGGCGTAAAAATTTTGTTCTCCTTAATTAACCAAATCCTCTATCCATGGTCTCTAATTTGGAAATTGGGGCCTAGCCCCTCCTTCTTAAGAGACCATCGCATATTACCACGGGTTATGATCGAACGCCAAGGCCATAGGCGCCTATTCTGGTGCTTCGAAAATTCAGACTTTGGGAGTTTTTGATTCATCACACACCAATTCCTCTGAACTTCGAAGTGGTGAAGTTATGAACTGGTGGGAAGGGATCAATGGTCTCTACTCTCCCTCAATATCAACGACCCTCAATGACTTCGGGCCTCTGGGCTTCGATGGAATTTGAAGCACCTCCTTGCAAAACCTCTGGAGTACTAATCCTTTGAAGTGCACCATCCGACGTCGCGTGTCCTCGGGGAGTTCGATGGTCCTGATTCACTTCAGGACTTAGGCATTCGGGAGTCTTGGATTCTCACACAACCTTTCCTCCTGGAGTTCCAGATCAAGCGCCACACATCCGTTGTAAATCGACAACTTAGTTTCATTTCGGGACTTCGACATTCGGGAGCTTCGGACATTTCTGCAACCTTTTTCTCCCGAAGTGTTTTCTTCCAGAGTCAAGGATCATGCGCCACATGTCCTTCTAGATCAATGGTCCCATATTACTTTGGGACTTAGGCGTTCAGGAGTTTCTACCCCTCCACACTCGCTTTCTCCTGAAATGATCTCACCCGAAGTTAACGATCTATCGACGTGTGTCTCCCACGAATCGACGACTACATATCACTTCGGTTATTCGGGCTTCAGGAGTTTTGAATACTCCAACGCCTTTCTCCTATGAAGTAGCTCTATCCTGAAATGGAAGATCTATTGAAACCTGTCCTCAGCTGACAGATGGCTCAGATGAACTACAACTCTCCAGACTTCAGGATTTCTTGTTCAACATATCCCCTTTTCTCTCAAAGTGATTTCGCCCAAAGTCGACAATCTGTCGACGTGTGTCTCCCATAGATCGATGACTGCAAATCACTTTGGCTCTTCAGGCTTCGGGAGGTTCAACCTATCCACACTCTCTCTCTCCCGGATTGATTACGCCCAAAGTCGATGATCTTCTGACACATGTCCTTTCTCTCAGATTGATAATATAGAAGGGATCTGTTACTCCGCAGATTTCCAAAGGAACTCAGGACTATCCACCTAGAAACTTTTCTAGGTCTGACGATCATGATTCGACCAATATCGATGTGTTCACCGATCGACGGTTCATAGTGATTGCAGGGCCCCAACGTTCGCACTCTTTATCATATATCTCAACCTCCGTAATCTGAAAATTACTCGCCCAACTTGGTCTAACCAGAGTCGTTGATCTTCCATCCCGACGAGATCAATGACGTTGGTGAATTGCGGACCGCGAACTAGTGCGTCTGCTAATTTCACCTTTGCGCTCCCTAATGATTCCCCACCATTGATCTTCATTCACAGATCGACGGTTCACAGTGGTTTTGGGGTCCAACCTCCGCAATCCGGGAAGTGCTCGCCTGACTCTAGTCTAATCATGGTCATTGATCTTCCATTCCCAACGAGATCAATGACGTTGGTTGATTGTGGGTTGTGAACTAGCATGTCCGCTAATTTCACCTTCACACTTTGCAATGATTCCCAACCATCGATTTAATTGAGTGGCTGGTGTTTGATTCGTTAACTCCATTGGGTATTTGAGTTGATCTGAAGACCATTATGGATTCTCCTCCCGTTAAACGACTCACATCCATCTCCATTGCTAGATTCTTAAGTCATCTATGGTTCTTGTTACTCCAGTAGTTCAGGTAACTTGACTATCGTGAAATTTGGCATCTCAGAGATTTGAGCTCCCAAGGTTCTGAAACCTTCATGAGCTAACTCCTTTAGCACAACGTTCCTAGACCCAGGTCACATGGACCTTCAGATGACTCTTGGGCTATTAACCCTACTCTTAGTCGGGTTTTTGGTTAAGGACTTAGGTGCGAGTTCAAAGTCTCTTAGACTATTGGTCTGAAGGGAACACCTCCCTAAGTCACAGAACTTTAAGCTCTGAAATAGGGAAAGGTAAACTCATGAGGTTACCGAGACGGTAGCAGTGCCAAGAGGCTTGCTCCAACTCTAGGATTGTGATGTAATTTCTTGGGGAGAAACGCCTTCGAGGGATTAAATTGGAGCATATGGAAAATCAAGTAGAATCATAAGTTCTCAATGGAACAAATGCATACTCATAACTTAACCATTTCAATGCAGAAAACATTTATAGACACTCAAATATACGCATGCATCCATTATTTCCGATTCAGAGAACAAGACATGAAACACTTATTAGAACCATAAGGCGTGATGCGACTGCTGAAAGGGGTGCTTGTTTCCACCCAACCATAGGCTCAGTCACTCCTAATGGATTTACCACTGGCCACCCCCGAGCTTATACCACAATGCTTTGAGATTCAATCTCTTTCTTCCAGCTCAACGAAATTTAGGGACGAAGGTTACTCTCCTTCTCCCAATACAGAAATAAATAGGGACGAAGGTTACTCTCCTTCTCTTGACTCAACCTCTATTTTCTGGGATCAGAACTCAGTCCCATTTTCTCAGTCCTTCCTCGGACCCGAGGGCTTAGGCTCTCGTCTCCGCACTCTTCGTAGGTATTCCTCTTCCCACTACACTTCCTTTCTTGCCTTCCTCAACAAAATTGTGTGTGGCTCGAATTCCCAGTCTATGGTTAGGTTTGGAAGCCTTACAGATGGGTATTCTTCCCCATCCCCTCATTAACTCTTGAGAAGGTCTTCCCACCTACCAAGCTGACTGTAATTCATTCTTGGGCCAGAGGGTTGTTCTAATCTTGAGAAATTAAATATAGCAAAGTAATGGTTCGGTGGAGGTTAACGCAACCATTCCTGGTCCCCTCCACCACCTTTTCATAGCATTTGTGGTATCTTCTAAGCACATCCCATTTCCAACAGCCATGCAACACGTATCCATTTTCTATTAAAATAACAAAATTTACATTCATCGACCTTTTATACAAAGGTCCATTAAATCAAACATTCACACCTTTGAGCTTTCCATAGTTCCTTGGCCAATATAGTTATAATTACAAACTGAGGGAAACAAGGTGTTACAATTCCATCCCCCTTAAAGTAACATAATCCTCGATGTTCTATCTGTCAACATGATATGTATATACAGGAGTAAACAAAATTGGATATGTCTGTCTCATAGCATCCTCCATTTCCCACATAGCCTCATCTGGGACAAAGTGTTTCCATTGCACCTTGACCTATGCAATGGTTCGGTTCCTTAGTGAGGTTTCCTTCCTTTCTAGTATGCATTAGGGTTCTGGCAGGAATTCTCCCTCTGGATCCACTTGGATCATAGACCAGTCAATTATATGATTAGAACCATGTACATATTTCTTCAATAATTAAACATGGAAAACATTATGTTCCTTTACTGTGGGAGGGAGTGCTAGCCTATAGGCTACAGTTCCCACTCTATCTAAGACCTCAAAGGGTCCACAATACCGAGGTGCCAGCTTGGCATAAGCTCCCATTCTCAGGGAACTGTTCCTGGGCCTAACTCTGAGGTAGACATGGTCTCCTATATTGAACTCTCTGGGAGTTCTCTTTCTATTTACGTAATATTTTTGTCTATCTTGAGAAATCTTCATATTTTTGTTTATCTGAATCACTTGTTGTTCCATTTCTTTCAGCATGTCGGGTCCGATGGTAATTTTGTCCATTGGATTGCTCCAACTTATTGGAATTTTTCACTGTCTACCATAGAGGGCTTCAAAAGGGCTCATCTTCAAGGATTCTTGATAACCGTTGTTGTAGGCAAACTCTACCAATGGTAGGTCGTCTTCCCACTTCTTAGGTTGATGCATTACATGCATCCTTAGCATGTCTTCTAATATTTGGTTTACTCTTTTTGTCTATCCATCAGTTTGAGGGTGATAGACTGTGCCGAACAACAATTTAGTCTCAAAACCAACCATTAACGATTTCCAAAAGATTGAAGTAAATTTGGTGTCTCTATCAGACACAATTTCCCTAAGCATGTCATGCAATCTAAATATCTCCTTCATGAAGATGTTGGAAATATCTATCTCCTTGCAAGTTGAATTGACAAGAATGAAGTGAGCAGACTTACTCAGTTTGTCCACCATGACCATGATGACATCATTTTGCTTAGTCGATTTTGATAATCCGGTGATGAAATCCGTGGAGATGGTTTCCCATTTTCATTCTAGGATGGGTAGGGGTTGTAACAACCCTATTGGGTATCAGTTTTCTACCTTAAATTGTTGGAATTCTAGGCACTTAGCTAGATAGTTAGCTATGTCTTTCTTCAATCGAGGCCAATAGAATTGTTTACTAGTGGCCGTGATCATTTTCTAATATTATGGGTGACCAGTATATGGTATCTTGTCTAGTTCATCCATTATGAACCTCTTTAAGTCGTCATAGTTTGGAATATACAATCTATTTCTATAGGTCAACAAGCCTTCATCGAGTATATGGTAGCCTTCATACTTTATCCCAGTAGACTCTTGCCTTAGGTATGAGGTCACGGTATTAAAGAATGCATATGTTTCTTGTGTATTCGTGACTCTTTCCTTGACATCTATTTCACAGGTGCTTACCACTGCCAGGTGAATCATTTTTATACTTCTGCTAAGGGCATCGGCCACCCTATTTTCCTTTCTTTTGATGTGTTTGATTTCGAAATCAAACTCACTAAGGAGAGCCATCCACCTAGCTTGCCTCGCATTGAGTTTTGGTTCATCAAACAAGTGCCTCAACCCACAATGGTCTGTCATAAGCACAAATCTCCTACCTAGGAGGTAATGCCTCCACATTTTTAAAGCATGTACTATGGCAGAAAACTCTATGTCATGGGTCACATAATTGATTTTGTGCTCATTCAATTTCCTGGGTGCATAGCAAATTACACGTCCCTCTTGCATAAGGACTCCTCCGAGTCCTTCCTTGCAGGCATCTGTACACATGAGGAAATCATTATCAGGGTCTGCAATCTTCAGCACAGGTGCATGGGTTAGGAGGTATTTTAGTTCCTGAAATATTTCTTCACATTTTGATGTCCAATTGAAATTAACACCCTTTTTTTTTGAAGGGCAGTGATTGTGTAATGTCCCCAAGGCCGAGCCCCGTTGCAAATCATGATATATGAAATGTATTGTAAACATGTTCTATAGGTTGGTGAGCCAAGTTTTGTATAAGTTGGTAGTCTTATGTGTTTGTTAGGCCAGGGAGCCTAAGTGTTGAAGGCCAGGAGCCTGCTGTTGTACTTGTATGTATGCAGATTGATTAATAAAATATAAACACTGCCAGGTGCAGACCGACCGCGATGAATGAGTGAAGGGGGACTGAGCGTCCACAGAGTGGGAAAGGAATTAGGGGCTGGAAGGTGGGAAAGGGGCTAAGTGTTGAGCCTAGGGGGCTTAAGCTTGGGAATAATATTTTAATATTATTTCCAAAAAGAGCCATGTGCATATTATGTTATCCTAAGTTCCTGGCAAAGGGAAAAGCGTGTAAATGGGAGGCATGCGGATGCAACGCATGCAGTTCCTAGGGTGACAAGTGGCAACCCTGGTGCATGCAAATATAATATCCGATATGAACCATGTGAGGGGGATCTCCTCCATTCTACCCGAACGCCTGAGCGTGAACCTGAACCGTCGGACCTCTGCAAAAGAATACCCTGGTGCATCCCTGAACGCTACAAAGTCTAGGTTGACTTCTGAGATAGCCGGTACAACCCCTGTCTGAACAGTTCGAACCTGTGTTGACCCTACGTGGATTGTTTGTCACGCGTTCCCGAGAACCCGAGCGTGAGTCTATCCCATGTTTTCGGATTGAGAAATAGGAAGTGACCTTCCATTGTTGAACCAGATAGAAAAGCCGTGTTTGTTCTTCCCAATTGGTTGTTGTGGCCACACAGTACTGGACTGCGCATGGCATACTGGCCAGAATAAGATTTGTGCTGAGCTTGTGTATGAAATCTCTTCTGGTGAGGGAGGCGAGTGTGGATGGAAGAGGCAGGTTGTCAGGCCTGCGAGCAACCCTTTCCAGGTGAAAGAGTTTGCTGGGAAGTGGTTTCTCCCAGAGAGTGCCCAGCACCAGCTACGGGCTCTGAGACTTCCTGATCCGGCCTGTTGACGAGACCCAGAGAGGGAGGTTAGCACCGATGGACTGTGCATGTGAAGGTGTATACTCCCGGGCGGAATATGCATGTGGGGAATGAGAGTCTGGTAGTAGTGGGCGTAAGATGGCATCTTTGGGAAGAATCCTTCCAGAGTTTCTGTGTTGTTTTCCCTGTAACCTTAGCCTAGCCTAGGATTCCTTGCCCTGGGGGTGGAGCTCAGTCCCAGCTCGGGGGTGACCCACTGTTGAGATGATGAGCAGTGTGGTCTAAGGCTGGGAGGTTCGTGGAAGGCCTGCACTTGGTTGGTGGATTTCACCATTGTTACAAGATAAGTATTTGACTATGTTCTTATTACATCTTGCATGCCTCTGCTGCATGTATTATCATGTTTTTCGTTGTGTACATGAATTACTATTAAAAGTTATGGATTGTTTAATTGTAGCAGTAAATTATATGTTTTACTCTGAGATTTAATGTGTTTAATTGTTTAAATGCATGTGGAGTATATACTGGACTATATGTGTCATGTTAAAGGTCTGTACAGATTGTTACATAGTGCGTTTAAAGCCCTGGTAAGAAAAAAGGTACACTACAAATTGGTATCAAAGCGAGGTTTTGACACTGATCCTAGATGGGCCAGTGGAGCGGTCTTTGGACCGAGAATGCGAGGGGAAATTGAGTCGGGAGGACCAATTTTGGACCTTGGTTTTCTCCGAAGTGTCAAGGGGACACTTGACGAAGTTTCTTATTAAGCTCAGGAGGTATAGCGGTGCTATTAAACCGCAACTGGTGTGGTCTATGGCCACAGGGATATAGGTCTCTACACCAATGGTGTTAGAACCGTAGGATCTGTTCTGGAGGGAAGGCGAACCCTTGTAACCGTCAGATCTGGAGAATGTGCACAAGGTTTAAAGCCTTTGGATATTGCACGGGAGGTCGGGAATTTCATGGTGAAAGTCTCGGGAACGATTCGAGCCGTCCATTCTTGGAGACGCGTGGCCGAGATCGAGGCATATGGAAAGTTTCGGAAGGAGATTCATCTATTGGAAATCAGGGTTCAGGGAATCGCAAACCCTGAGGACATATGTGTTTCAGCAGTGGAAAGTCCAAAACCCCGATAAGAGGTATGACTGTGGCCCTATAAGGGGAGGTCGTGTGAGACCCGAGTCTAGCCTGGAGGGCTAACAGGAGTTAGAGAAGACCAAACGTTGATGCAGGTATAAGATTGCGGTCTTATAAGACTGCGGTCACATGGACCTTGGCATAACGGCGAGGGGTTAAAGAAAAAGGCGCATTGGAAAATCGGAGATCGAGAGTTCGTGAGAATCGAAACTCATGTCGTCGGGGATCACAAAACCCTGACACCTGAAGCTTCAATCGAGGAGATGTACCCCATAGACACCTGAAGAGAACCACGTGCTAGCGTATGTGAAGACAAGCGAGAGAGGTGGGACCCGATGACGTCGTTGAAAGCGACGTGGGGCCTCAGGAACGTACCACATGCCACGGTGGTGAAGGGTGATAACTGTGCTGTGGGCCCGGAGGATAAAGTACTTCGTGATTTCAGGGATTCGCAAGATAAGTGCATGGGAGCTTGACATTGCAACTCACGAAGGTGCGAGTAGCGAAGAGTGCTAACACTTAGCCTTAGACCTAGACTACGGTCATGCGTAGTAGACCCTAGAGAGGAGAGAGCCATACCCTTGTCGCATCTCAGGTATCGGCGTTTAGAGGGATGAGTCGAAGGTTTTCAACTCCCGAACTCGCGATATCGCGAGTTGCGAAAAGGGTGACTTGGGTTTCGTATATTTAACTGTCGGATCTTCATGGACCAAGATTCCAAAGTTCCGAAGTCCCATAAATTGTAGAGCCAGACAAAGCTCAGAAAACTTTGTGAAGTTGAAATGTCTTTCGTTCTTGTTCGTATTAGTTATAAATATTGTGGTTGTTCATGAAGGTTTAATGGCTTGACAATTTTGAATTGAATTACAAGAGTTCGTGTGCAGAGTTCGACATAGCTCAGAATTCCAACACCGAGTATGGAGTGGGAAAGAGTGCAAATTACCCCTGAAATGGAAGACGAACGGGAAGGAAAGGATGTTAACCTGGGAGTCAAAGGATCGAACTCTAATGGGCATGGAAAGGAGATGGATAAGGAGGGACACATGATGAAAATCATTGAAGGGCTGCAAAGAGAGGCCAAGGCTCACCGAGTTGATAGCCGAAATCTCATGAAAGTCAAGGATCGACAGGGTGAATTAAACTTAAAGTTTTTAAAGAGCCTAGAAAGAATAGAGAAGAAACTAGAGAGGGGAAGAGACTCAAGTACGACAGAGGGTCACAAAAACCATGGGAGAAGAAGTAGGTCAAGGAGTGGTAGCCGACATCATGGTCGCTCCCAAAGACATTATGATAGGAAGACACACAACAGTTCAAGCACGTCCCCTACCAGAAAACATCAAAAATATGGAAGGGAGGAATTGAAAGGAGAGATGAATAAAATTAAACCTCCAACATTTGATGGAGAGAATAAGAAGGAGGAAGATGCCGAGACATGGTTGCTGGGCATGAAGAAATACTTCCAAGTGCAGAATTATTCTGCCCGTGCAGAAGGTAGAATTGCAATGTACTAGATGAAAGGAAAAGCGTCCATGTGGTGGGATCAGTTTGTGCAGGTGCAACACATCAGAGAGAAAGAGGTCACATGGAAGGAGTTTAAGAGGTATTTCGAGAAGAAATACCTGACTAAAATATACTATGATAGAAAGATGAAGGAGTTCTTCGAACTCAAGCTAGGCAGCATGACCATTGATGAGTATGAACGAAATTTTCTAGAACTACTGAAGTATGTTCCATTCATCAAGGATGAGGATGTCAAAATTTAGAGGTATCTGAGTGGACTACCACCTTCCATTGGTGACAAGATTCAATATGATGATCCTAAGACCATGGAAGAAACCATAAGAAGAGAAAAATGCTTGTATGAACAGCAAGGACGAAGGCCTATTTTTCGGAAGGTCTAGGATGATCGGAAGAAATTTAAGAAGGAACAGAGGCAGAAGGGAAGCAAGCCTTCCTTTTTCAGAAACAGTCTTAAGGAACAGCCATCGTTTAGAGAGCTGAGAATGACTAAAGAGAGACCACAAAGACAGAGACAGGCGCCCATTCAGTGTTGGGGCTGTCAAGGAAACCACAAGTACAGAGATTGTCCCCATAAAAATGGTAAGGCGAGAACTGTACATACTGTTCAGTAAGATGAAACAGTGGAGGATATGGGCAGCAGAATGTCGAGGATCTACGTAGCCCTAGACAATAAGCAAGCAGAATTTCAATCGCACATGATTGAAGTGGAAGGTATGATCAACAACTAACCACTTGTTATTTTAATCGATTCAGGAGCTAGCCATAGTTATGTAGATCCTAGAGTGGTGGAAAGTTTTCATCTAACGAGAAGCAAACATGAGAAGTCTTGGTTAGTGCAGTTAGCCACAGGGACCAAGAGGAAGGTCACTGAATTGGTTAAGTCTTGTTCAATGGACATGAAAGGAATGAGCACTAGGGATGAATTGAACATTCTTCCTTTAGGCTCATATGATTGCTTAATTGGGATGGACTGGTTAGACCAGCACCATGCCCTTCTAGATTGTCGTAACAAGAGGTTCACATGTATAGATGAAGAGGGAAATCAGGTAACAGTCCAAGGAATTCCAAGAGTCATGGATGTTAGAGAAATCTCAGCCATGCAACTGAAGAAATGTTACCGGAAAGGCTGTCAATTATTTGTAGCCTGGGTGGAAGAAGTATTCAAAGATGTGGTTTCGAATTTGGAATACCACAAAGTGCTCAAATAATTTAAGGACGTATTTTAGGAGGTGCCTGGACTACCTCCAAAGAGGGACATTGATTTTTCTATAAATATGATGCCTGGAGCAGCTCCAGTTTCGAAGGCTCCTTATAGAATGAGCACACCAGAGATGAAAGATTTGCAATTGCAGCTCGAAGAGCTACTAAATAAAGGTTACATTCGTCCCAGCGTGTCACCGTGGGGAGCCCCAGTCCTATTCGTGAAGAAGAAAGATGGAACGTTGAGGCTGTGCATTGACTTTCGACAGTTGAATAAGGTCACTATCAAGAACAAATATCCTCTGCCAAGGATTGATGATCTTTTTGATCATTTGAAGGATGCAAAAATATTTTCGAAAATAGACCTCAGATCTGTATATCACCAAGTGAGGATAAAAGATGAGGACATCAGCAAGACCACCTTTAGAACAAGGTACGGTCATTATGAGTTCACTGTGGTGCCGTTTGGACTATCCAACGCGCCTACTGTCTTCATGTGCTTAATGAGTGGAGTGTTCAGAAATTATCTGGACAAGTTTGTTATAGTCTTCTTGGACGACATCTTGGTGTATTCCAAGATAGAGGAAGAACACGAACAACACCTTAGAATGGTGTTGCAGGTGTTGAGAGAACACCAGCTGTATGCAAAACTGAGCAAGTGCTCTTTTAACCGAAGGCAGATCCATTACTTGGGACACATTATTTCTGAAGAAGGGATCGCTGTGGATCCTGAGAAGGTACAGGCCATTAGAGAATGGCCAGTGCCAAGGAATGTGGCGTAAGTTAGATCCTTTATGGGTCTGGCGGGCTATTATAGGAGGTTCATAGATGGATTTTCAAGGATAGCTCATGCTATCACTTCCTTGCAAAGGAAGGAGAAGAAGTTTTAGTGGACTGATGAATGTGAGAGCAGCTTCCAGCGACTAAAGAAACTGCTCACTAGTTCTCCAATCCTAAAGATTGCAGATCCAAATAAGGATTACATAGTGTGCACAGATGCGTGTAAGGAGGGGCTAGGAGGAGTTCTCAGCCAAGAGGGATTTGTTATTTTTTATGAATCCTGAAAGATAAAAGAGCATGAAAAGAATTATGCCACTCATGATTTAGAGTTGGCAGCAATTGTTCACGCATTGAGGAAATGGAGACATTACCTCATGGGAAAGAGATTCGGATTAAGAACATACCACAACTGTTTGAAATATTTATTTGATCAGCCAACCTTAAATGTCAAGAAAATTAGATGGCTGGAATTTCTGTGTGAATATGACTTTGATATCAAGCATATCAAAGGGAAAGAAAATAAAGTGGCTAATGCACTCAGCAGAAAAGTGCATGAATTACATACTACAGCCATTAGCATGTACCAGACTGAGATGAAAGACAAAATTTTAGAAGCTGCAAATGTTGATTTGCAGTACAACAAACTTGTAGCAAAGCTACAATAGCGTGAAAGACCACAGACCAAGGAAAGTTATACCTTGGGAACTGATGGTTTACTTTTGTATAAAAACAGAGTGTATGTACCCAATGACCAAGAATTGAAGTTGGCAATTCTAAGGGAGATGCATAACATGGCTTATGCTGGACATCCTGGATATCAGAAGACTGTGGCAGCAGTCAAAGGCCATTATTTTTGGCCAGGCATGAAGAAAGAAATTGCTGAATACATCGCCAGATGTATGGAGTGCCAAAAGGTTAAGGCTGAGCATAGGCACCCAGCAGGGTTGTTGCAGCCTTTACCTATTCCTGAGTGGAAATGGGATGTGGTAACAATGGATTTTATCACAGGATTTCCCAGAATAAGCAAGCATCATGATTCAATCATGGTGGTGGTGGACAAGCTTACTAAAGTTGCCCATTTTATTCCATTGAAAACCACCCACAGAGCAACAAATGTTGTTGATATCCTTTTAAAAGAAGTTGCACGCTTGCATGGAATTCCTAAGACAATGGTGTCCGATAGGGACCCGAAATTCACTTTGAATTTATGGAAAGGACTGTTCAAGGGATTCGGAACGAATCTGAACTTTAGCACAACATATCATCCCGAGTCTGATGGACAGACAGAGAGAGTAAACAGAGTAATCAAAGACATGTTGAGAATGTATGTGATGGATAAACCATCAAGGTGGGAAGACTACCTGCATTTGGTAGAATTTGCCTACAATAATGGGTATCATGCATCACTGAAGATGAGCCCATTCGAAGCACTTTACAGAAGAAAGTGCAACACTCGAGTGAGCTGGGATAATCCAGCTGACAGAGTAGTAGTTGGACCTGAACTACTCAAAGAGATGGAAGATCAAATGATTAAAATCAAACAGAATCTGAAAGCTGCCTAGGACAGGCAGAAAAGTTACGTTGATAGTAACAAAACCCATAGAGAATTCAAATTGGGTGACCATGTTTTCCTGAAAGTTAAAACTAACAGGAGTTCCCTGAAATTGGGAAGTTGCACCAAGTTGGCAGCAAGATTTTGTGGGCCATTTGAAATCCTGGAAAGGATTGGGCCGGTAGCATACATGATTGCATTACCTGCATCTATGACCGTACATAATTTATTTCATGTTTCACTGCTTAAGAAATATGTACCCGATGCTAATCATGTTATTGATTGGACTGTGATTCAGGTGGAACCAGAAGGTGTCCTGCAAGTGCATCCTATGCACATATTGGACAGGAAAAGAAAACAGCTTTGGAATCAAGCTATAGAGCTTGTAAAGGTCTAGTGGACCTGGTACGGTCCTGAGGATGTGACATGGGAGCATGCAGATGTTATGCAGGTAGAGTACCCGCATCTTTTTGAAAATTTTGAAGAACTTGCAGATGTTATGTAAAGTTGCACTGAGGACGGTGTAAAAATAAGGGGAGGGGATTGTAATGTCCCCAAGGCCGAGCCCCATTGCAAATCATGATATATGAAATGTATTGTAAACATGTTCTATAGGATGGTGAGCCAAGTTTTGTATAAGCTGGTAGGATTATGTGTTTGTTAGGCCAGGGAGCCTAAGTGTTGAAGGCCAGGAGCCTGCTATTGTACTTGTATGTATGCATATTGATTAATAAAATATAAACACCGCCAGGTGTAGACCGAACGCGATGAATGAGTGAAGGGGGACTGAGCATCCACAGAGTGGGCAAGGAATTAGGGGCTGGAAGGTGGGAAAGGGGCTAAGTGTTGAGCCTAGGGGGCTAAGCCTAGGGGGCTTAAGCCTGGGAATAATATTTTAATATTATTTCCAAAAAGAGCCATGTGCATATTATGTTATCCTAAGTTCCTGGCAAAGGGAAAAGCGTGTAAATGGGAGGCATGCGGGTGGAACGCATGAAGTTCCCAGGGTGACAAGTGTCAACCCTGGTGCATGCAAATATAATATCCAAGATGAACCGTGTGAGGGGGATCTCCTCCATTCTACCCGAACGTCTGAGCGTGAACCTGAACCATCGAACCTCTGCAAAAGAATACCCTGGTGCATCCCTGAAAGCCAGAAAGCCTGGGTTGACTTCTGAGATAGCCGGTACAACCCCCGTCTAAACAGTTTGAACCTGTGTTGACCCTGCATGGATTGTTTGTCACGTGTTCCTGAGAACCCAAGCATGAGTCTATCCCGTGTTGTCGGATTGAGAAATAGGAAGTGACCTGCCATTATTGAACCAGATAGAAAACCCGTGTTTGTTCTTCCCAATTGGCTGTTGTGGCCACACAGTGCTAGACTACGCGTGGCATACTGGCTAGAATAAGCTTTGTGCTGAGCTTGTGTATGACCTCTCTTCTGGTGAGGGAGGTGACTGTGGATGGAAGAGGCAGGTTGTCAGGCCTGTGAGCAACCCTTTCCAGGTGAAAGAGTTTGTTGGGAAGTGGTTTCTCCCAGAGAGTGCCCAACACCAGCTACGGGCTCTGAGACTTCCTAATCTGACCTGTTGCTGAGACCCAGAGAGGGAGGTTAGCACCAATGGACTGTGCGTGTGAAGGTGTATACTCCCAGGCAGAACAAGCATGTGGGGAATGAGAGTCTGGTAGTAGTGGGCGTAAGATGGCATCTTTGGGAAGAATCCTTCCAGAGTTTCTGTGTTGTTTTCCCTGTAACCTCAGCCTAGCCTAGGATTCCTTGCCCTGGGGGTGGAGCTCAGTCCCAGCTCGGGGGTGACCCACTGTTGAGATGATGAGCAGTGTGGTCTAAGGCTGGGAGGTTCGTGGAAGGCCTGCACTTGGTTGGTGGATTTCACCATTGTTACAAGATAAGTATTTGACTATGTTCTTATTACATCTTGCATGCCTCTGCTGCATGTATTATCATGTTTTCCGCTGTGTACATGAATTACTGTTAAAAGTTATGGATTGTTTAATTGTAGCAGTAAATTATATGTTTTACTCTAATATTTAATGTGTTTAATTGTTTAAATGCATGTGGAGTATATACTGGACTGTATGTGTCATGTTAAAGGTGTGTACAGATTGTTAGATAGTGCATTTAAAGCCCTGGTATGCAAAAAGGTACACTATAGATTGGACAACCAATCTTGGAAAATCCTTTTATGAACCTTATATAATATCCTGCTAAGCCCATGAAGGATATGATATCATATGCATCCTTTGG
Source organism: Picea engelmannii (assembly GCA_009831015.1). Taxonomy (NCBI): domain Eukaryota; kingdom Viridiplantae; phylum Streptophyta; class Pinopsida; order Pinales; family Pinaceae; genus Picea; species Picea engelmannii. Next base: position 483,232 of record ML793210.1, on the reverse strand, counting down.
GGTAGGCCATTCCATAATATATCTGATCTTGTCAGGGTCTACTGCCACCCCTTCTTTAGAAATAACATGGCCTAAGTAATGGACTTGCTTCTGGAAAAAGTCACACTTGTTAAACTTAGTGTAGAGATGATGCTCTCTTAGTACTTGAAGTACGAGTATAATATGTACTTTGCGCTCCTCTCTGTTCTTGGAGTATATTAGGATATCATCAATGAAAACCAATACAAATTTGTCCAAAAATTTGTTGAGTACATTATTCATCAAGCACATAAAAGTAGCAGGGGCATTGGTTAACCCAAATGGCACCACCACAAATTCATAGTGACCATACCTCTTCCTAAAGGATTTTTTGTGGATGTATTCCTCCTTAATTCAGACTTGTTGGTATCCAGACCTTAAGTCAATCTTCAAGAAAATGAAAGCACATTCCAATTGGTCGAACAATTCATCGATTCTTGGTAAGGGTACTTGTTCTTTATGGTTGTCTTATTGAGTTGTCTATAATCTATGCACAGTTGGAGTGTGCCATCTTTCTTGTTCACAAACAAGATGGGTGCTCCCCACGGAGATACACTGGGTCGGATGTAACCTTTTTCCATCATCTCCTTTAGTTGTAGCTTGAGCTCAACCAACTCTAGCCTACTCATCCTATAGGGAATTCTAGATGTTGGCATTGCTCCTGGTGCAAGTTCTATTGAGAAGTCAATGTCTCTTCTCGGAGGTAGACCTGGTACCTCTTTTGGAAACATGTCTTTATATTCTCTTAATATGAGGTGGTCCTCTAGGTTCGGTTTTTCATCCTCAACCGATTCCAACACCTGTATTGCATATAAAGGACACCCCTTTCTGCAATACTTTTTCATTTGAAGGGATGATATTTTTCTCACTGAGATAGGCTTCTGAATCCCTTGGAGGGTTATCTTTATCCATTCTTCATTTACACATTCTAAGGTTTTATGTTAATAGTCCAACTTAGTTTTATAAGCAGCCAACTAGTCCATACCAATCAACAAGTCATAAGATCCAAGGGGAAGTATGTTAAGGGTCGCTCGGGTGGGCAATCCATCCATGATGAATTGGAAAGATGGTATCGCCTCTGCTACTTTTCTTTTAGTCCCAGTGGCTAGTTGTACCAACCACAACTTATTATGTCTAACTGGTTGTAGTTTACACTTATCAATGGTCTGAGGGGCCACATAACTCAAATTAGAACCAGGGTCAATTAAAATAGAAACTAGATGGTTGGCGATCATACCTTCCATATCCACCACTAAAGCTTGGTGGCCAGCTTGATTATTGCCCAAGGCTGCATAAATTCATGGCATGCTCCTAGACACATCATTGACGGTGGTAGCTTCTTGGATATTGTAGATTCTCCTATTGTTGTTTTGTCTATGTGGACAATCCCTCAAACGATGTTCTTCTCCACAACCCAAAAATTTTAAGGGTTCTTTCCTTGGGTTATCATTCTTTCCTGGAACTGCCTCAAAATATTTATTTCCACTCTAAGAGGGGAAATTTTTCTAATACACACTTCTAGTGGGAAGGTTCATCCTAGAACCCTTCCCATAGTTCTTAAATCTTTAGGATTGATACCCCTTCTTCTTGAATCCCGAACCACTCTTCTTCCTCCAATCCTCCTGAGGTCCTATCTTACTTCTGAACTGTTCATAACAATACCTTTCCTTCCGGATGGCTTCTTCTAAGGTATTTGGTTCGTCAAGCTCAATCATGTCCCGGTAGGTCTGAGGTAACCCACTAATAAATTGATGCACTTTTACATTTTCATCCTTTATGTAGGGTACATACCTCAGTATCTCAAGGAATTTATTGACATATTCATCTATGGTGAGTTGTCCTAGCCTGAGTTCATAGAAATCCTTAGTATTTCCATCCATGAATTTCTCTGACAGATACTTCTTCCTGAAGTATTTCTTGAACTGTTTCCATTACAAGTCCTTCTCGTGGACTCCTTTCACATTCCTAAGGTATTCCCACCAAATAGAAGCCTTTCCATTGAGGTTGAATATGGCTATTCAAGCCTTCAAGTTTTCAGAGTAGTCATGGACTATGAAGTATTTCTTTAATCCAAGTAGCCAAGCTTCAACCTCTTCCTTTGATCATTTGAGCTAGTTTTTCTACTATAAGATCCCTCGGAGTTGCTAGTTTCCTTTCTAGAAGACTCTCCTGATGAGTGTCCCCTGCCTCCAGGTTGGTCCTTCTTTGAGGTACGTCTCCTAGTGTGGTCACTTATGGGGCCATGTTTTTGGATATTAGGTGGACTTTGACTTCTCTTCACATGTCGTCAGTCCACATGGTTGGTTGTGGGTTCATGCTGCAGCTACCTCTATATGTCAGATAAGATCTACAACAAGACTACATTAATTTCTATTTGTTTTTCTTTCTCCTTTATCAATCTCTCGTTGTCGGCCTTGCAACTCTATAATTCGGCCCTGAGACTCCTTACAGTTTCAGTCAGATCTAGAGGGGTTTCCACCACCCTCCTTTCGTCAGATTCTTCATCTCTATTATGGGAGCCATCCCCCACTTCATAACATGTCGCCATCCTTTAGACTTGAAGTTTTCTTGTGATTTACTGACTGCTCGAGTGCTGAAAAAAAACTTATTGTTAGCTAATAGTCTATTAGTTTATGAACAATACATAGTTCAATTTTCTTAAATGTACACACTTAGTAGAAAGTTTCATTCTTTTCCTCATTAACATTTTAACTAGACTCTTTAAGAAAGAGGTAAGATAGGGTGTCACTCTTAAAAGTATTCAAAAATGGTTTTTAAGCGACTCGTGAGCCCAAGAAGGCCAAGTGTTGTAACCATGCTCTGATACCAATTTGTAACACACCCATGGTGGGGCGTATAAATTTTGTTCTCCTTAATTAACCAAATCATTTATCCATGGTCTCTAATTTGGAAATCGGGGTCTATCCCCTCCTTCTTAAGTGATCATCACATATGACCATGGGTTATGACCAAATAGTAAAGCCACAGGCATCTATTCTGGCACTTTGGAACTTCGGGCTTCAAGAGTTTTTGATTCATCACACGCCAATTCCTTCGAACTTCGAAGTGGCGAAGTTTTGAACTAGTGTGAAGGGATCAACGGTCCCTACTCTCCCTCAAGATCAACGACCCTCAATGGCTTTGGGCCTCTAGGATTCGGTGGAATTCATAGCACCTCCTCACAAAACCTCTAGAGTACTAATCCTCTGAAGTGCACCATCTAACATCGTGTGTCCTCGGGGAGTTCGATGGTCCTGATTCACTTCGGGACTTCTGCGTTCGGGAGTCTCGGACGCTCACACAACCTTTCCTCCCGAAGTGCTCCATACCCGTTGTTCTAGATCAAGCGCGACGTGTCCCTTGTAAATCAACGACTTAGTTTCATTTTGGGACTTCGACATTCGAGAGCTTCAGATGATTCTGTAGCCTTTTTTTCCTAGAGCGTTTTCTTCCGAAGTCAAGGATCGTGCACCACACATCCTTCTAGATCAATGGTCCTGGTTTACTTCAGGACTTCGATGTTTGGGATTTTATACCTCTCCACACACACTTTCTCCCGAAATTCTCTCACCTGAAGTTAACGATCTATCGAAGCGTGTCTCCCACGAATCGACGACTACAAATCACTTCGGCTATTCGGGCTTTGGGAGTTTCGAATACTCCAATGCCTTTCTCCTCTGAAGTAGTTCTCTCCTAAAATGGAATATCTACTGACACCTGTCCTCATCTAACAGAAGACTTAGATGAACTTCGGCTCTCCGGCCTTCGGGAGTTCTTGTTCAACATATCCCCTTTTCTCCCGGAGTGATTTCACTTGAAGTCAACAATATGTGAACGTGTGTCTCCCACATATCGATGGCTGCAAATCACTTCAGCTCTTCGGGCTTTGGGAGGTTCAACCTCTCCACACTCTCTCTCTCCCAGATTTATTACACCCTAATTCGACGATCTATTGACACATGTCTATTCTCTCATATCGACGGTACAGAAGGGCTCCATTACTCCGCGCATTTCCAAAGGAACTCACGACTATCCACCTAACAACGTTTCTAGGTATGAAGGTCATGATCCGACCAATACTGATGTGTTCGTCGATCGATGGTTCATAGTGATTGAGGGGCCCCAACGTGCGCACTCTTTATTAGAGAGCTCAACGTCCACAATTTGAAAAGTACTCACCCAACTCAGTCTAACCGGAGTCGTTGATATTCCATCCTGACGAGATCAACGACGTTGGTGAATTATGGGTCGTGAACTAGCACGTCCGCTAATTTCACCTTCGCGCTTCATAATGATTCCCCTCCATCAATATTTGTTCACAGATCAACGGTTTGCAGTGGTTGTGGGGTCCAACCTCTACAATCTCGGAAGTGATCGCCCGACTCTAGTCTAATCCCGATCGTTGATCTTCCATTCCCAACGAGATCAACGACGTTGGTTGATTGCAGGTCGTGAACTAGCATGTCTGTGAATTTCACCTTCGCGCTCTGCAATGATTCCCAACCATTGATTTAATCGATCGACTGATGTTTGATTCTTTAACTCCAGTGGGTATTCGAGTCGATCTAATGATCGAGATGGCTTCTCCTCCCATTAAACGTCTCACATCCATCTCCGCTGTTAGATTCTTAAGTCATCTATGGTTCTTGTTACTCTGGTAGTTCAGGTAACTTAATTGTCGTGAAATTTGACATCTTAGAGATTTGATCTCCTGAGGTTCCGAAACCTTCATGAGCTAACTCCTTTAGCATAGGGTTCCTAGACCCATGTCACATGGACATTCAGATTAATCTTGGGCTATTATCCCTACTCTTAGTTGGGTTTTTGGTTAAGGACTTAGGCGTAAGTTCAAAGTCTCTTAGACTACTAGTATAAAGGGAACACCTCCCTAACTCGTAGAAATTTAAGCTCTGAAATAGGGCAAGGTAAACTCGTGAGGTTACCGAGATGGTAGTAGTGCCAAGAGGCTTTCTCCGACTCTGGGACTGTGATGTAATTTCCTGGGGAGGAACACCTTCAAGGGATTAAATTGGAGCATATGGAAAATCAATTAGAAGCATAAGTTCTCAAGGGAACAAAAGCATACTCATAACTTAACCATTTCAACGTAGAAAACATTTATAGACACATAAATATACGCATGCATCCATTATTTCCAATTTAGAGCACAAGGCATGAAACACTTATCAGAACCATAAGGAGTGATGCGAATACTGAAAGGGGTGTGTTTCCACCCAACCATAGGCTTAGTCACTCCTAATGGCTTTACCACTGGCCACCCCTGAGCTTAGACCATGATGCTTTGAGATTCAATCTCTTTCTTCCATTTCAATGGAAGTTAGGGACAAATGTTACTCTCCTTCTCCCAATACAGAAATAGATAGGGAAAAAGGTTACTCTCCTTCTCCCGTCTTAGTCTCTATTTTCTAGGATCATAACTCACTCCCATTTTCTCAATCCTTCCTCGAGCCTGAGGGCTTAGGCTCTTGTCTCTGCACTCTTTGCAAGTCTTCCTCTTCTCACCACGCTTCCTTTATTTCCTTCCTCAACAAGATTGTGTGTGGATTGAATTCCCAGTCTTTGGTTAGGTCTAGAAGCCTTACATATGGTTGATCTACCCCATCCCCTCATTAACTATTGAGGAGGTCTTCCCACCTACTAGCCTGACTGTAATTCATTCCTGGGTCAGAGGGTTGTTTTGATCTTAAGCAATTAAATCTAGCAAATTACTGGTTTGGTGGAGGTTAACGCAACCATTCCTGGTCCCCTCCACCACCTTTTCATAGCATTCATGGTCTCTTCTTAGCACATCCCCTTTCCAGAAGCCATGCAACACGTATCCATTTTCTATTAAAATAAAAAAAATTACATTCGTCGACCTTTTATACAAAGGTCCATTAAATCAAACATTCACACCTTTGAGTTTGCCATAGTTCCTTGGCCAATATAGTTATAATTACAAACTGGGGGAAACAAGGTGTTACAGAACCAGAGGAAGATGAGGCCAAGGCAAAGTATAAAAAGAACCTGGTTAAGGAAAAAAACATCATTGTTGATTCTATTGAGGATCATTTGATCCCTCATGTCTCATCATTGACAACTCCCAAGTAAATGGTTGATGCCTTATCCCGATTATATGAAGGCAAGAATATCAACCAGAAGATGACGTTGAGGACACATCTCAAGAGTGTGAATATGCATATTTCAGAAACCATTCAATCCTACTTCACAAAGGTATCTCAAATCAAAGAACAACTTGAATCCATTGGAGACACAATCAAAGAAGTTGAATTGGTAATGACTAGATTGAATAGTATCCCAAGATCTTTGGAATCATTCATTCAAGGAATTTGTTCAAGAATAAAGATAACAAAGTTTAGTAGACTATGGGAGTATTTCACTCAAGAAGAAGCTAGATTAGCAACAAGAGAAGAGAAACTAGGCGATGAAGAAAATCAAACTCTAGAAGTACATGCAAGAAAAGGAAAGAGAAACAAAGAGGTCCACTCACACAAGAAGCCTCATGGGTTACAAAAGACACAAAATTTTAAAAAGGATTACTCAAATTACAGATGCTACATATTCCAGAAGATGGGACACATTGCAATAAATTGTCCCCACTCAAAAGATCAGGTTAGACAAGGAAAGTATAAAAGACATCATGTTCATGCCGCAAAAGATGATGATGTACATGATCAAGAGAGAACCAAAGAGGATGACTCAAGAGAAGAATATGTATTGATATAATCTCTTAAAGGAACAATTACTCATGGAAGTGACACATGGCTTATTGATAGTGATGCTTCTAAACACATGACATGTTACAAGGATTCTTTCTCAGAATTAGTTCAGAAGGATTCATCTCACAAGGTGAAGCTTGGTGATGACTATCAGTATCCCATTAAAGGAGTGGGACAAGCATATTACATATTGGATTCTGGTAAACCTATGAAGATGAAGGATGTTTTGTATGTACCTAGTTTGAAGAAGAATCTTCGTTCTATCTCAACATTGGATGAGAAAGGATTCATAGTTTCTTTCATTGATGGTGAAGTTCTCATGTGGCCAAGAGGAAATTATATTGATGATGTTGTGGTGATTGGTGTTCAAGAAGGATGTCTATACAAGTTAAAGGGACATTCAAATTCAACATTATTACACAGTATAGTTTCTCTAAGTGAGCTATGGCACAAAATATTTGCTCGCATACATTACAAACCACTACCGATCGTGAGAAAAATGGTAACAGGTTTTCCATAAATCCAAGTGAATCATGAAGGCTTATGCAAGGGATGCGCACAAGGAAAGTACGTGAAGAAACCATTTCCAAGTAGTGATAGCAAAGCCAAAGGTGCCTTGGACAACATACATTCATATGTGTGTGGACCAATGTCAACCAAGTCACTTAGCGGGTATCTATATTATGTTTCATTTATTGATGATTTCTCACATAAAACATGGATTTGTTTTTTGAAAGCTAAAAGTGAAGTATTCAACAAGTTCAAAGAATTGAAATCACTTGTTGAAAACCTTTCTAAAAAGAAGATAAATATCTTAAGGTTAGATAATGTAGGAGAATTCACATCAGATAAAGTCAAGGAATTCTACAAAGAAGTTGGGATTAAGAGGGAGCTATCTACTCTCTACAATCCTCAGCAGAATGGTGTGGCAGAAAGAAAGAACCGAACAATCATGGAAGTAGTGAAGGCCATGATTCATGATCAAGATTTACCGATGCATCTGTGGGTAGAAGCTGCCAAGAACAATGTATATATGCAGAATAGAAGTCCCCACCGTGTACTTGGGAACAGGACACCAAAATAAATGTTTACAGGTGAAAATCCATAGGTCAACCACCTAAGGATATTTTCTTGTCCAATATATGTGCATGTTCCCAAGGATAAGAGATTGAAGATGGACCCTTAAGGAAAGAAGGGTATATTTGTTTGACATAGTGAGACATCGAAGGCATATAGAGTCTACATCCATGGTCACCGAAAGATTGAGAGCAACAGAGATGTCACTTTCGATGAGGATACAACTTTCAGTAGATCGATACATAATCATTCAGATGAGGTCCATGATGAGGAACCTAAATCTCCCAGAGTTGAAAATACAGATGCAGGCGATGATGTTGTACTAGAAGATCATGATATGGAAGAAGCACAGGGACCTGTAGATTCATCTCTAGAGATGAATACTAAGAAGAGAATACCAACTTGGGATCGAGAAATTAATCAGGATGTAGAGAAGTATGGTTCTCCAGATGGATCCTTCAAATAAAGTAAGAGATTGCGACCATACTTTAGTTACATGGAATTGCTAAGTGACATTATTTATGTTGAGCCTACCAATTATGAAGTGGTCAAGAAGAAATAATGGAAGGATTCCATGATTGAAGAGTACCATTCCATTATAAAGAATGATGTTTGGGATGTGGTTCTGAGACCGAAAGAGAAGATAGTGGTAAGTTCCAAGTGGATTTACAAGATGAAGCATTCAGTAGATGGATGTGTCGAGAAGTACAAGGTAAGGTTCGTGGCATGTGGTTTCTCTCAGAAAGAAGGAATAGATTATGAGGATACATTTACTCCTGTGGTGAGATACACATCAATTAGAGTTATACTTGTGATAGTTGCAGTAATGAAGTGGAAGGTACAACAGATGGATGTGAAGACAACTCTTCTAAATGATGTAATAAAAGAGGAAGTGTATAGAGCAGCCACAAGGTTTCGAGACACTTGACAGTCAGACACATGTGTGCAGATTGTAGAAATATCTGTATGGATTAAAGCAAGCACCTAGGGAATGGTACAATAGAATTGATAGTTTCCTTATGAGCTTGGGATTTACCAAAAGTAAAGAAGATTCCAACCCTTACTACAAGGTTGTGGATGGTGGACCAGTGATATTACTATTATATTTGGATGACCTGTTTCTAACAGGAGACAAGAAGCTCGTCACTAAGAGTAAGAGGAATCTTACTGCAGAGCTCAAGATGAAATACCTGGGTATGAGGCATTATTTCTTAGGTTTAGAGGCATGGCAGAGACCAAGTGAGATTTTCCTCAACCAAAGAAATATGTTGTAGAGATGATGAAGAGATTAGGAATGATGGATTGTAAAGCCATGCCTACACCGATGATGAAAAATATGAAGTTATTGAGTGATACATCTTCGGATATAGTGGATGCCACCATGTATACACAGATGATTGATTCATGATACATCTTCAGAGATAGAGATAGTGACAATTGACTATGGACTCAGATATGCTTCATATCGTGAGATAAGCCTGCAAGGCTTTACTGATTCAGATTGGGCCAGTAGTGTTGCAGTTTGGAAGAGTACATATGGATGTTGCTTTAGTTTTGGATAAGCTATGATCTCATGGTTTAGTTGGAAGAATACGAGTGTGGCACTTAGTATGAATGAGACAGAGTACATAGTAGTGTGTTCAACTAGCAGCGAAGAAATGTGGCTTTGGAAGCTTCTTGCAGGATTGTTTGATCTCGAGTTAGAGGTGAATTGTATCTGGTGTGACAACTAGAGTTGTGTGAAGTTGACAGAGAACCCAATTTTTCATGCAAGTCCAAGAATATCGAGATCATGTACCATTATATCAGATATAAGGTGTAGAAGAGAGTAGTGAAGCTCCAGTATGTTGCTACATATGAGTAGATACCAGACTTGTTGACCAAGCCTATGTCGAGACTGAAGTTTGTGTACTTTAGAGACAAGCTTGGTGTGGTCCAGAAGGAATTCCCTAGTAAAAGGGAGTGATGAGTTACAGATGGGATTCTAGGGAAGCAACATCAGCATGTGGCAGTAGCAACGGGTAGTCATTCATGGGCACGTTACTCACTGTGGCACTAGTCAACATGACCTCGCACAAGGTCAACAAATTTCGAGCCTTCGAGGCTGACGAGTTTCCTATATTTTCAAGTTGGAGGGGCAACCTATGTGGTTGGAGGTGTTTCCTAGCCTCAGGCTAGATGGGTAGTGTGTGTGCACTACATTGCCTAATCATTGTGATTATATGCTTAGTCTCCGTGGACCGGTTTCCTAGTGTGCCAACCAAAGGTTACTAGTTCTTTATGAACTAGATGTAAGATTTTCTTTAGTTGACGAGTTACTAGTTCTTTATGAACTAGATGCCAGATTATGTGTGAGCTGGCGAGTTACTAGTTCTTTATGAACTAGATGTTAGATTCTGTGTGATATGACAAGTTACTAGTTGTGTATGAAATAGATGTCATATTCTGTGTGAGTTGGCGAGTTGAAGACCCATACTGACATAAAGCCTGGAAGGATGATGAGACCCTGGATACATGATGTGGTTACAAAAATTGTTCAATATAGATTCATGGAAAGTCAACAAATCAATGGTTGAGTGTACATAAGTGCAGAAGCAATCATGACTGTCATGCCAAAAGAATACCTTCCTTGCTAAGAGGGAGTGTTGAAGTTTGAGTAGCTTTGGAAGATATTCTTATTGTATCTATATTGTATTAGACCAAGTCAAAACCCTAAAGAATAATATTATGTTGCATTTATAAAATTCGGCCCTATTGTGCCTTTGTAAAAGTCAAATGTAAATTAGAAAGTGTAAAGTATACAATTTGACCCTGACCTAATTAGAGGGTGGTTCAAATTGTATTTATAAGAGGCTAGACACCTCATTTGGAGAACACACACAACACAAGTTCTCTCTCTCAAGGAAAAGTGTGCAATTTTGAGGAGGAGACGCAACTATAGAGTAAGGGTGTTTTAGTGAAGGGTTTCTCTTATTTCTTGGAGGCCTATCTTGGTTTAGTGGTGCACTACCATATTTTGGTTAGGGTTTCTGGTCCATCTTCTGTTTTGTGAGATCTCTCTTGGAGAGAGACATTTTACTTGTTGACGAATATATATTGAAGAAGCTTTGATGGGTTTTCTCCCCCAAAAGGGTTTCCCAGGATAAATCTTGTATATATTGTTGATGTCTTTCTTTCAGTGATCCTTATTCATGAAACTATTGTTCTAATTGTTAAAAGCTAAAGAATATTGAATACACTTAACTGCTTAAGAATTTTTTTAACAAGTGTCACTTTAATAATTGAATCATTTGAGCATGCTGCAAAGGATCCTTTCTTGATTATGAAATTTTTTTCTTGGAAATTATATCTTTTGTCTTATTTCACCTTGGTGGTTGACTTGGTTTCCTAGTAAGTGGGTCACCCTCGGGAAAAGGGTTTCTACTAGGGGGGCTTCTTGAAGGGTCATCGTACCATTATCGTTCATACCTACCACTTTCCACACCCCTTCCCTTTCGTTTCCTGGTATTTTGGGTTTTTGGGCTCATTGACCCCAAGAAGGGCTTGTACCTCATTTTCATGGGAAGAAGGGGCTAAAGGACCAGAGGTGTTGTAGATGGAAAAAGTTAAAATCCATACATTATCCTTCTATATTCTCTCCCTAAGGTCCTGAGAGAAATGTAATGCTTCTCCATAAAAAAAAAATGAAGGACCTCTAAAAAAGAAAATAAATAATTAATAAATGTCTTGCTTGAAGGGGGAATGCATTTGCATTGTCTTTTACTTTATAGTGAATATGGAACTCAATGTGTTCCTAACTTCAAGTGGCATTGTGGTGCTCTCTACTTTCCATTGCACATAGCATTCAATGTTCGTACCATAATAAATCAATGTAGTGAAAAATGTTTCATTACAAACAAAGGATACAACACACCCTCCATAAAGGCACCCATAGATGAGACAATATGATCTCTTGATATGTCAAGAACCCTATTATCCCCTAGACTAGGGATAACTAACGAGATTATATCTCGAGGCCCACAATTCCTAGACATGGAGAGCCATATTGACTTGAGCATGCCCCTGGAAAACCCATCTTTCTTCTTCAACGCCTCCATCTTGTCACCAGCAGCAACATACATCCCATCGGCCTAGTCCTGAAGTAGAAGTGGGTCTTGCTCCATGAGGTAATGAGTCCGGGTATTATGGTATATGTCACTCTGATTCTCAAAACATTTGAATATGTCCATTTAATTATCTTTTTCTCCTTGACGTGTGCTTGGACTTTATGCCTTTTGACTTTTCCATACCTAGGGGGATGACATAATTCCCTAGCAAGTTAGTTCCCTTAGAAGTGAGTTACCACTGGGTGGGTTCATGAAATTTCATCGTCCATTCCCACAATACTTATCACTTTTCATCATGTTCCTTCTCATCTACCCCTTGCATTGGTTTGGGCATTGGGTTTTCCAAGCTAGCAAAGGGTTGTACCTTGCCTTCTGGGAAGAAGGGGCTAAAGGCCTAGAGGGTTAAAGTAGATGGAAAAAGATAAAATCCAACAGATCAAAGCCTTTAGATGCTTCACCCAGGGATCCCCGAGAAAGCAATAAAAGGATTCTCGGTAAGAAAAAGGAGGGACCCATAAAATAAATAAAACTCAAGACCTGGTTGGTGGATAAGGGGTCTCACCATGAGCCAGCCTATTAGGTCCATGGGCATGTAGTGGTATGACACTACCATTTAGCTGGTCACAATGCCAAGATAGTGGCTCTTGGTAGCATAGCCAAGACAAAGGGGGTCTCATCACGAGCCACCCTTCTCACCTCCGTGAAATGCTTGTGGGTAACATTGTCACCACTGGTCACCATGCCAGGGAAATGTCCCCCAGATAATATATTGAAATAAAAAGAAATAAGATAAAAATTAAAAAGGCATTGAATGGGCTTGGAAACATTTTCATCCATGACAAGGTGCAAATCACCCTCTTCAGAGGCACCCACAAGTAAGCCCTACATTTCCCTGTCATCACTGCACCCCTTGCCCAAACATCCCCATACCATCTCATGCACTCACATGAGCTAGATTGGACTTCACCTAGAAACATCCCACATCTAAGGATAACTGACCCAATAGGAGAACCTGAAAACCTTTCCAAAACTGGCTTGTAGAATAGCATAATGTCTTTGAGCACTTGTCTGTGAAAGGGGGGTTTTATGCACATGTTTGGGTAACTTGATTATTAGATGTGATTGACATTGTTATGATCCATGTGACTTATGATCCCATGGAGGGTGTACTTTTTGTTGTTGTAGGACCACGCCCGAAGGACAAGTACATGGGGACATGATTCACTCGGACCTTCATAGGGATAAAAGTCCACCATATGGATGTTGAGACCCCATCCAGGGGAAGACATATACTAGAGGCTTGCACCAGAGAGTGAGGAGGACGTTCCACTAGACACATCCTGGCAGGCCTAGACCCAGGGGAGTCTTTCCCTCCCACCATGACGTTTTCCCTTGAAGGCCCTTGACGTCATCATTCAGAGCCTTGACATCACCCTGTTAATGCATCCATCTTGAGGATGACATTGGTTGGCACATGTGGCAATTCTAGAGGGGTTTTGAGCCACAACATTTCACTTGGAGGGATAAAATTCCAGCAAGGAGGATAATGTCACCCAAGGAAGGGCATGACGTAACCCTAAAATGATAAAATTAGGGTTTAATTTGACAAATTTCTGTAAAATTGGATTTTTCATGTGAATTGGCCATGTCGGCCTTTTTTTACCTAATTTTGTAATTAAAGGTCATTTTGATTGTATAAATAAGGGATTTGGCCCTAGTATTTTCTTAGGATTCTTTCACTCACACAAGTGAGGTCTGAAATTCGACTCCTTTAGGGTTTATTGGGTGAAATTAAGTGGTGCGCAACTCTTGGAGGAGGCTTATATTGGTGTTTTTTTGGCATTTTTCTTGGTGGAAAGTCTTCAACTAG
>ML793210.1:420514-469371 GCA_009831015.1 Picea engelmannii | reverse complement strand
TTTCACTCACACAAGTGAGGTCTGAAATTCGACTCCTTTAGGGTTTATTGGGTGAAATTAAGTGGTGCGCAACTCTTGGAGGAGGCTTATATTGGTGTTTTTTTGGCATTTTTCTTGGTGGAAAGTCTTCAACTAGGCTATTTGCTAGACTATTCTTGGTGAATGTAAGTGAATTTCTGCAATTCTTATTTACTTTGAATGGTTGTAGTACATTTATTTTGCATTTTACTAAGATTTTGAAATTGCTAGCTTAAAACCTTAGGAGATCAAGCATGTGTTATTGTCCTTGTCTTAATAGCTTTTCACCTGCTAGATTTTGCTAGAAATCCTATCCTTTGAAGCATTGTGCTAGAGCCCTACCATTGTAGAACTGTTGGAATAGGGGCAGACCCAGGGTTCAACGCTACAACAATGCACCAACAAATCCCTAACTACCGTCCCTTTCGGAAACACCTGTGAAGCAGATGAAGTCTCACCCGAGGTAGTGGCAAGGGAGGTTGCAGGACTCAAGTGTCTGCAACCTTAGCTGGGACACAGATCTATTATTATACAACTTAATAGAGAACTTAGCACCGTTAGTTCCTCAATATACAGTCAATAACTACTTCGCTTGTAAGACAGAACTTCGCAACGTTCACACTAATCTACAATATTCAAGCACTTAGCATATACAAATGGATTAGAATGAGCATATCAAGCACTAAGCATGAATATCTAGATCAGATCTAACATTCTAAGATATAATAAGCACCAAGCATGAATATATATATCTAAACATATCAGAGCACTTAGCATATAACATATGAACACATCAAGAAAAACCACAAAGCACATAACACAGTGTTTACGTGGTTCACCCCCACCCTGGGGCTACGTCCACCAACCCTTCTTCTTTATTGTCTTCAGTCAATCGGGTACAAGTACAGAGCCTCAAAATCATTACTCCTCACAGGGCAGAAGATCGACGCAACCAGCTAGATCCTTCTTCCTTGTGTTACAACACAAATCCTTCTACAGTCTCTCATAGGGACTTGCACTCATCTCTACAAGTCTTACACAGTATGCACAGAGAACTTACAATCCTTTGATCACATAGATCTAACACTTATCCATTCCTTTAGCACTAAGAATACCGACTTCTATCACATAGATGCACTACTACTTCTATCTAGCCTAGGCATCTATTTATATATTACAAAATAGGCCTAAGCATGGGTAAACCCATGGGCTGACATCCCATTCCCATTACATATTCCCAAAAACCAAAAAAGGGGGCCAAGATTCCATTATCTCCACTTCGACTTGTGCTCTTCCTTTGACAGGCTGTCGAAGTCCCAAAATAGGTCAACATGACCAAGAAACTCCCAAAACTTGGTCAAGGGCCAACATGCCCCCAACACTCACCTATGACTCGTCCCGAGTCACTCAGGTCTGGGGATTCCTACCTTGAATGCCTAGAGTTTGGCTCGATCTACTTCGACTTGCTGCTTTGCGGTGGCCTCTTGTTCGGTGAACTTTTGGATCACTACATCGTTCATTGTCCCTTCTAAGAGTTTTTTTGTTGTGAGGACGACCTGTTCTAGCTCTGCTCCTTAGCTCTCTACCTCTGTAAACAGAAGACATGCATTGTCTTGCATAGTTTGAAGTCATTGAGTGACTTCCATCACTTTGATTTGAATCATATGGATCTGATGCTGAGATGTGTGTTGTTCTTGAGATATCTTCATCCTTTCTACAAATGACAGGGCCTTCAGTTGTGCCTATAGTGTATCTACATTCTGCTTCACTTTGTGGAGATGCGACTCCAGTGTTGCAATTTTGTATTTTCAGTGAGATTTTCATAGGCCTGGGCACTGCGGTTACTGAGATGATTTCACTCCAAGGCAAGAGATTTTAATCTGTCAACTGTGTTACAGATTGTTGCTTCTCTTTGGTTCCTTATCTCCTATGGGTTTTCAGGTACTGCGCGGAGCTCTAAGTCGGCGATGCGTTGCTGTAGCTTTTGGATTACCTCTTCCAGTTGTGCCACCTTCTTTGGAACTTGTTCCTCGGTCTGTACTTTGATGACTATCACAGAGTGAAGTGCTCTATTGACCCTTTCCTTAACTTTAAGTTGCTTGGCGAGCAATTGTTCCTTGCTTTGTTGTAGCTCTTCTTTTTCTTCATCCCATTTTGCTTGTAGAGCAATATTTTCCTTTTCTGTAGCACTTCTTTAGTCCTCAAGGTCTTTTTGTACTCTCACTAAAGCCTGGGTGGCTTGTGTTGTTTCTCCCTGAGCTCGTCGAAGGTGGGCTTTAACTGTATCCGTGATGAGGTGTAATTGAGCAGGTTCATCACCTAGTTCTGGTGTTCCAAATGTCAGGGGCACAGCGGATACTGCATGGCGGGACTGTAGTGCCTGCTGCACTCCTTGGAGTTCATCCTTAATCCGACTGAACACCTCCTCCTTCTTAGATTTTTGCTTCTCTGCTATCTACAACGAAGAATCATTCAGTGTTGCGACAATGAAGTCGAAGTCGTTTGAGGTCAGGGTGGTCTCAAATTTGGTTCTGGTTTCTTTCATTTTCTTCCTTGAAGAAGGTTTCAGAGGGGAAACCTTCATTTTCTTTGAGGGATCCTCCTCGTCTCTTGGCAGTGTAACCTTGCCTTTCTCCTATTTGACTTTTGTGCCATCACCTCATTTATCTGCTGAGATGGATGCAGTCTTCACGGATGTGCTTTCTAAATCCTGGACCTCTTCGGTCTTCTTTATTTTGCTAGGTTCGGTTGTATCCGATGCAGTTTTGGGGCTGTCAACATCGAACATCTCTGCGAGGTCCGTTGGAATAAGGAGGTACTCCAACAATTCCTTGGTAATATCCTCCAATTCATCCTCTGTTAACTTGTAGTATGAATATAGTTGTTGTTTATGTTTGTCAGTGCGCGCTGTGATATAGATAAAATGGCGGCCCTCGTTGAATTTCATCAAGGGTCTAAACCTGTG
The DNA here is from genome assembly GCA_009831015.1 of Picea engelmannii. Taxonomy (NCBI): domain Eukaryota; kingdom Viridiplantae; phylum Streptophyta; class Pinopsida; order Pinales; family Pinaceae; genus Picea; species Picea engelmannii. Next base: position 466,388 of record ML793210.1, on the reverse strand, counting down.
AAGTGTGTTTGGGCTTATCCGATGCGTGGGTTGTATGGCTACCTTCAACTGGTTATAATACATGTGGAAGACGAAATTTGATTTCCATTGCTTGTTCATGTCATTGGAGTACCACAGTGTACTGAACTTTGCGACCATGGTTTCAAATGGCTTGGTGTTCGGGAAGGTTGCTCCTTCTGGGATATCCCATGCGATAAAAGAGATCAAGATAATAAGCCAACTGAAGTGAAATTTGTATCCCTGATCCTGTGCTTCCCTGCAATCTAGTTTCATTTGGTTCATCAGGTACTTCTCCCTATTCATCTGTAGTCCGTCTGCGCACTTCCCTGTGAGTTCGACTATGAATCCAGTTACTTGGGTCGGTCGGTTCTTGCAAACTAGCTTGCCTACAATAATCTGACAGGAAAGGCGCACTACGTTGCTCTGGATAGAGCCTACCTTGTAGCCTCGCGTGCCCTTATCTACATTGTCGTAAGTATCATTTATTCTCTAGGTGAGAGTGTGATCTGCGATCTTTCTGGGGTATAAATCCTGTGGGTCAGGGCCTTGCATTCTAATCCCTATGATCCAATTAATCAAAGTCGGATCCACTGTGATGCGATGGTTCAACCATAATTATCCTCCATGATAGCAGGACAACAACAACTTGATGTACACGTTCACTTCTTGATGCCTCCCGAAGTGAGGAATCTTCATTACATTAAGTAGTGTGGACTATGCGAGGTTCATGGTCCACTGCTGGGGAACGATCTTTTAATTCTTTCCCTTGGTTCTAGTCAGATACTTGTATGGGGATAGCATATTGTACACTTTCTTGTCGTCGAGGTTGAAGTCACTAAACTTCAATGCTGCGATCTTATCCTAATCTGCACACACTGTGCGTATCCCTTTCGAAAGGTACACAGAGACCAATTCATATTCAAAATCTCGGGGTACACTATCTCAGTTTATTGTGTCGCTCAGAGGTGGTAGATAAGCAGGTAGAATGCTTGGAATCAGCTTAGCATTCGCGATATCATCTCTGTGCTTTGTGCATTTCTCATCAGTTGGTCAGGATGGTCCAACTCAAGCAGTGGATAGAGAGGCCTGCAGTCCTCTTGTCGAAGATTCTTGTACACCTGTAGACACTCCTCTCTCTGACATGACTCTCTCTGTCATCAAGTCGATCAAAACCTCCTCAGCGGATTTCTCTGCAACGCTCAATTCTTCCGACATATGCACTCGGGGTAAACAATTCACGGGATCGGGGAACAACTTAGACACGGTAATGAGATAGAGAATGAGAGCACAATGATCACTGTATAAACTCGGCTTAGGATGTGGGTTCGAATTCTCGATTGGCAAAAGTGTTCTCGGTGCATGGCGCGACGAGCTAAATAGGTAATTCGACAACGGTTGGCTTGCAACGAGTATGAGCCTCCATTAAATTTTGTTCGATCCATTATGGCGTGGTACAACGTTCAAATGATGAACCTTTATTGCTTTTATGTCCGTTCAGAGCAGAAGTCGAATGGATATATCGGCCCCAACGGCTATATTGCTTTGTCATGGTGAAGTGCCATGTGTCGCTTTTATGATATCTCGGGGAAGCTCCAATTCTGCAATTTTTCTTTCTGCGAGGTCTCCTCTAGAACCTCCTGTAACTTTTAAGTATTATCCCTCTTCTTTATTAACTTTCTAGCCTTCTTTCGAGTGAGATTCGTCTCGGTAATTCTTTTCTCATTCTGATTCTTTTCTTCTTTGGTCTTAGTTACTTCACGTTGTTGAAATTATTTCCTAGGGTTCCTGGATAATACTTCTTCTTTGTCTAGGATAGGTAACTCAATATTCTAAGGATCCCCTAGTGTTCTCTTATCTTCAACATCCGGGTTGCTAGTATTAAATATCTATGATCTATTCTCCTGTTCTTTAATCAAGTGCATGATCCTTCTAGTCATAAAGTTTTTTAACTCTTGCTTCTTCTATTTCAAAACTTTTCTTCTTCTTTTCATTTGGCTTGGTCTCTATCAATCCAACGTTTTCCTATTAGCATGGTAAATGGGTCACTATCTTTGAAAAATTTAATAATATCAAAGTATTCTTCTGTCGAAGTTGCATTGACAGCCATAGGTATCCGAGCAAGCCTTCCACATAGGTTTACTAGCTTTCCTTGGAATAAACCTATTCCTCCTAGTGAAGGGATCATAGCAGGCCTTCCTATAGCTTCCCAGGTTCTCTCTGGCATAATATCCATCTGTGTTTCCTCATCCAGAACACAGTCAATGTATAAGTCTCCTATTATTGCTTCGATGCATTCCTTCTCTTTTAAGATCTCTGATAAGTTGACATGTCGGTGGTCATTCAGGGTGTTTTTCATCTGTATCAATGCTTTCTCTGATTCTTTCTAAGGTTCGTCTGTAGGTTATGGATTTTCCTTAGGGTTTTCTTGATTCAGGTTCATTCTTTCAATCTTAGCAATCATTCTAGGGAAATCCGATACTTCATGGTCTAGATATTTACAACAAAGACAACTAGGTCTTCCACCAGAGCATTCCTTAGCAAGATGTCTTGGTCTTCTGCAACTGTAATAGAGGGTTAATCCTCTCTTTCATTTAAATGATCCCCATCGTCTTCTGTATTGCGCACTAGGACCTTATGGCTACCAAAGGTCATTAATTAGAGATTGACAATGGATTCACTACAACAAATCCCTATTATTTGCTCCCATTTTTGCTTCCAAAGTTTGTTTTAGTGTATTTTTATTCATTTTTTTGAAAAAGTTGGTGCTATTTATTGAGATGGAGCTATTTATGGTGTTTTTTGCACCAGACAAAAAATTTAGACACTAATAGCACCGGAAATGGCATCCCATTTAGTGTTGGAAATAACACTTCCTTTAGTGCCAAAAATAACACCCCTTTTAGCACTTGATTTAGTGCCCCAGTTAGCACCAGATGTAGCCAGATTAGCCTAAATAGTTAATTAGTTGAGGTGTTGGGCGTTAAGTGGATAGGGGTTTTGAGGATTATGGGATTTAAGGATTTGGGGTACATGGATTAAGGGTTAATGGATTAGGGGTTAGGGTTTAAGGGATTAAGGGTCAAAAGGTAAGGGATTTGGCACTTATGGGTCAGGCAGTTTAATTATTAATGGATTAGGGATTATGGGTCAGGGGATTAATTTTTAAGTGCTTAGGGAAAAGGGGTTTATCAATTAAGGGATTAGAGATTAGTGTTAAGTTTTTAAGGGTTGATGGCTTAGGGGTTAGGGGATTTAGGGATTTTGTGTTAAGGGATTAGTGATTAACTAAGGTTGAGGGATTAAGGGTTAATTAGAGATTAGGGATTACGAATTTAAGGGTCAATGGATTAGGGGTTAAGGGAGTTATGGCTTTGTCAGAACTCTCTTGAAATTTCATGGAACCTCTTCCAACATGCCAATCACCAATTCCATCCATCGATGTCACACGGTGAGAAGAAAATGGGGCCAACTTTGAAATTTCTTCAAACTGTTCCTATATGCATTGAAATTTGGCATGGTTATACTAGACACATGCCTGAATGGTATGCGATGGTTTGAAGACTCAAGGATACCTGATGCCCCCACATAATCTTTGAGATCGTCCACGTTTGCATCAATGTTCATCATGTAGTCTCATTATCAACATCTATCATTCAAATCTACAAAATGATGGTCAAAACTCTCTTGAAATGTCATGGAATGTCTTCCAACATGCCCATCGCCAATTTCATCCACCAATGTCACACAGTAAGCAATGAATGGGGTTTAGCGTCAGATGTGCCTAAATAGTAATTAGTTGAGGTGTCGGGGGTTAAGTGGATAGGGGCTTTGAGGATTATGGGATTTAGGGATTTGGGGTACATAGATTAAGGGTTAATGAATTAGGGTTTATGGTTTAAGGGATTAAGAGTCAAGAGATAAGGGATTTGGAACTTATGGGTTAGGTAGTTTAATAGTTAATGGATAAAGTATTATGGGCTAGGGGATTAATGTTTAAATTCTTAGGGAATATGGTTTTATGGATTAAGGGATTATGGATTAGGTTTTAAGTGTTTAAGGGTCGATGGCTTGGGGGTTAAGGGATTTAGGAATTTTGTGTTAAGGGATTAGTGATTAACTAAGGTTGAGGGATTAAGGGTTTGGGGATTAGGGATTAAGGATTTAAGGGTCAATGGCTTAGGGGTTAGGGGTTAGGTTGAAATTCGACATGGTTAGACGAGACATGTGCCTTGATGGTATGCAAGGGTTTCAAGAGTCAAGGATGCTTGATGTCCCCGCATAATCATCAACATCCTCCACATTTGCATGAACCTTCATTATGTGGTCTGATCATATTCATCATTCATCATTCCCATCTACAAAATCTTGGTCGGAACTCTCTTGAAATGTCATGGAATTTTTTCCAACATGCTCACCTGCAATGTCATCAACTGACCTGACACAGTGAGCAGTGAATGGGGCCAATGTTCAAATTTCTTCAAAATGTGATTGTATGCAATGAAATTTTGCATGGTTAGACTAGGTGAATGCATTGATGGTATGGGAGTGTTTTAATACTTAATGAAATCATTGATATTGAATATTGATGTCTTGATATGAAATAGGAAACTAAAATTGAACTTTAATTTATTAAATTTTCACCTAATTCTAGGTGATTAAAATATTTTATTTTGTTATTTTATGTTTAGTTCTTAATAAAACATAATAAAAAATGTATTCCCAACATTAAAATGAAAAAAATATAAAAATAATGAAGTTAACAAAGTTGCTTATTCAAATCATTGTGAGATATGTGCTTTCATCTACCACAGGAGCTAACTTATCCCTCTTTTCACAAAGGCTTATCTTTAATTGCTTGAAGCATGACATTTTGTCATTTGAAATTTTGCTAACAACTCTTAAATATGTCCTCTTGCCTCATATTGCAATAGTGGTCTCCTAAATCAATTGGCTTACATATGGCTGACCTATTCTACATGTTACCCCTAATATTCTATGAGGCATTGTACTAGTTTGAAGACCTTGGCCAAGCAGGTTGTGTTTGGAGGATGTGTGTCTTGATGGCTATCAGTTATGGATTTGATACTTATTGTTTCATTTAGCATCATCTCTTGGGGAATAATTGCATATTTGGAAGATTTCATATTACGTGTGGATATTGATAGAGAATTGAGCTTGATGAGGGTCTTACATATATTGTTCACTCTTTTTTTAGCCTTAGCACATTTATGGAGAGGGATACCCATCAACTAAGGGTTTTCCCTAAGTTTTATTTTTCATTGCTTGATACTCCTTGAGATAGTGTTCCCTCACTCTAGGGAACATATCCCTAAGGTGCATGCCTTGGAAAGTGTGTTTTTCATTCAATGGTTGAGAAATATTTGTGAGGAGTGCCTTAGCTTTGGGGGCCCTATTTTTAGCATGTGGTTGAGATTTCAAGGAGGTTTTTTGACTCATATCATGGAAATCTCCCTTGGTCATTACATCTTGGCACATTTATTGAGGAGGCCTAACTACCCTGCAAATAGTTCTAGAGTGACACATTGTTTTGATATGATTGATGGTATTAGCACAATGTTTCATGCTCTAGCACATGGTTTTGGGGTTTCAGATTGGTTTAGTGGGATGTTTCACCCTTTATGAGTATTTTCCTAGGTTGTCCCACTTTTGGCCGTTGGTTTGAGGAGAGATGGTTTCTTGCACATAAATTGGTACTAATGGCACACATTTTGAGGACATCCATCTCTTTAAGGGGGTTGTTATGACAACCAAGGGGCCACTATTGCAGACATGTCCATGCGATCCATCATTTGATGAGTTGGTTATTGCATTGGAGGAAGCACCTTCAGTAACCTTGCTATCTTGGACATTGTTTTGGCATTTCTAGGTTGTTGTCTTATTAAACAAGTGGAGCACTACCCTAGTTGCCATATGGGCACATTTATTGTTTATGTAACTGTCCTCTGGCCAATTTCAATCATTTACTCACTCATATAGTGGATCTTCTTCTTATCGAATTGGGTGAGTTACCTCCCAAACACGTTGTTTATTCCTTTTTTCACAATCTTCCACAATTTGTGCTAAATGAGGAAAATTTTTCACCCCATTTAGCACCCCAAATTGATTACATTTTATATCAATAGTCGACGCTAAATCCAGTGCTAATGGTGGCCAATTTAGCACCGACTATTCAAACAAAAAAATAAATAAAAGACCCAACGCACAATGAAAATCAAACCATTAACAATGTGAATTCATGAATTTTTGGGAAATATGTAATGTCCCCATTGAGATTTCAAAAATTAAAAGGCCCCGCGCGTAAGGAAAAGCAAACCATTACAATTTGCATTCACAAATTTTTGGGAAATATGTAATGTTACCATCCATATTTCTTCATTGATATTCATAGAAGGTTAGTTTATTCTTGGGCAATTGAGTTTCTCTTGGTGGTGGAAGAGTTTCATGATTTTTGATTGAGTTTGGGTTAAAAGGAGGTCAAATGTTTTGTGTTGGATAACATACTCTCATTGAAGGATGTTTCTCTATAGTGGGGGGGAATTTAGGGTGTGTTGGGTGCATATATTTCATGGAGAGGTTGATTTTACCCACCAGAAATCGTATTACACTTTAGGGGAGCACTAACTCTGCAAAAATCGTGGTATTCACCTCTAGTATGGTATGCTTCATTGCTGGCTAGTATATTATAGTGGGGAAGTTGAATTCTACTGTGGACTGAGTAGTCCACCATGAACATACTCGCTTTTGAGTTTTGTAAGTGTTCAGATCCTTTGTTTATGCATTGACCATATAGTTTTAGGGAAAAAAATCTAATTTAAAGCTTTATTCTCAGCCCATTTAGCCCTGAAATCTCATGCTTACAACAACAACAAGAATACCATAGAAATTTTGTGTATAAGAAAAGGAGTGCAAGGTAACAACTTAAATGTTTGAAAAAATGTGTCAATGGATTTTTTTATAATCTTGACCTTAGAACGTGAAGGCTTTAGAATCATGTTGTAAATTAGAACACTCACTCTTGTGCCTAGAACTTCATATTGGTTGCATGCTTGAGATAACTCCGTTTCCATTTCTAAAAATTGATCTTTGCATTTTTCTGAAAAAATGCACTATCTTATCTTACAATGAGGCTCCAAAGGCCATTTTATCATAAATAAAATCCAAAACCCTAACCCCGAAAGATGAAAAGCCAACAGTTTTGTGGACCCTGTTTTGGGTAGTTTGGTGTATCAACTTCTCGAGGGCGTAACTTTGACATACGATCTTCGTTTGGGGTGCACGATAGCTCGTTGGAAAGGTATCGTAGAGGATATTCAATTAGGGGGATCAATAAGAGCCTTTGGATTTTATTGAGAATCTCTATCCCAAAAACCATTCATTTAGGCCTTCAAAATGGCCCCAGAAGTTAAAAACTACTAAAAATAGTAAATTACCAAAATTGTCAAAAAACAATTTGAGCTAGTTGGAAAAGGTGGGTGGCCACTAATATACACCTAGATCAATCCTCCCTCATTTGGAAGCAATGATATCCATTGCGTTGAGTGCTCAGGGGAGAGGGAAAAGCGTTTGCTGTATCTGCATCTTGATGAGTTGCTTGCCTTGTTGGAGAAGTTGTCTGCTTAGCTTGTTGAAGGTTGTCACACACATGTGGCTGGAAGGGTTGGAAATTTTTAACCAGTCTGGCTACATGATATGCCTATGTGCAGAAGGAATCTTTACACTTTGCTGCAATATTGTCGACCTGATTCTGTTGGATAGAAGGTGCTTGGGCCGAGGTTGTAGTGGTTGCAGTATCCTTTTGTTCACCTCTTGAACAAATTGTGAAGAAGCTAAATTTTGTAGTATGAGATACTACCTTGTGACACTGTTTAGGTGGAACAGTAATCGGAACTACCTCTGGTATTTTGTAGAGATGAACCCCAGAGAAACAATGACACTACGGGGTTGAGACTCATACACAACATGGCGCTTCCACATATATGGTTGGCCCAAGAGAACATCATAGACATCCAGTGGGGAAACATCACATAATACCTCATCCTTGAAGGGTCGGATTCCATATGACAATCGACATTGTTGGTGGAAACGAAGATCTCATCCCTGGCAAAGCTGCCCGATGGTGTATGGCCGTGGGTGTGGTGTTGTCGACAATCCCAACAGTTTGATGACCTCTGCTGAGATGAGGTTCTTCTGGCTTCTGCTATCAACAATAAAATGCAGCGGGGTCCCCTTCACCCACATCTGTGAATGAAAAAGGCGCTCACCCTCTTGAGGATCTGTTGGTTCTTCTGGTCGAATTGTTGCGGTGGCAACAATAGTAGTGGGGTCTACGTCAATGATCTGTCATTTACCAGTATTTTCAGAATCAGATTCTGAATCAGGGTTTCACTCCTTGTCTTTGATATCGGCCACCAATGACTATTTTGAGTGACATTCCTCATTGTTTTTCTAGGGTATTTTGTGGAAATCACACCATTTTCTGGTGTCCTTCTTTGTATTCCCGTGATCCTTCTTTTCCTGTGGCTTGGACTAGTTTTAAGGAGACTATTTGTTAGGGGGGCCATCTTTATCATACTTTAGTTGTTGCATATTTGAAGACCCAAAATCCCATTTGTTCTGGTGCTTAAATTTATGCTCGATTTTAACAACATATTGATAAGAAACACTGAGTGATGAGATGTCCAAAAAATCCATTTCAGTTTGGATGTATCTGTGTAGAGCCCCACGGTATTTCAGAACCAAATGTCGTTCGAATTATTTGATACCTAGATTGGTGTGAAAGACATGGAAGGTATTGGTGAAATCCAGAACTTCTTGTCCCCTCTCTTGTCGCAGTGTGGTCCATCTCATGTACTGGTACTCATAGTTGCCAATAGGCTAATACTGTTCCGTTACAGCATCCACACAAAAATACCAAGTGGGATCGACCCCATATATTCCAGAATCCTCTGTGGAACTTTTCTCCCGGTAATTTTCCCACCAATGTTTGACATGGGGGAGAGCTTTAAGGAGTGTGAAGGTGATCTTTTCCCCGTTGGAAAAATTATGAACAGAGAAATAACCTTCTAACAGATTTAACCATTTGTCGAGGGAATCCGCATCTATCTGACATTCAAATATGGGAATATCCAAATCAACATGTACCGTGAAAGGAGAGGTTCTTCCAAAGTGGTTATTTGATGAAGATGCTCATGTTTCTATCGGTAGGCATTAAAGGATGTGGGAAAAATTCTCCATCATTTCGTCCCTCTGTCGCATGAGAGCTTTCTCAAGCAATAGATTGATAGAATCGCCTACTCCGTCATTTTTCTTTTCTTTCACCATCGAGGGTTTCTTGGGAATGCGAGAGAGATTGTATTCAAGAGAGAAAATCTCGAGACCCAACTTGCCATACTTGGACCTCATCGGGGACATGCACTGAAAAAAACGATCAAGAGAAGCCTGCTCTGATACCACTGATCCAGATTATTTTCGGTACAAAATGAGAGCGGAGATATAATAAAGCAATGTACAGAGATATATTGGATATCCAATAATATAACATAAATTTATCATAAATTCAACCATAAACACAAAGATACATTAATACACAATTTTCTATTAATGAGGTAAAATGTACAAAGACTGTAAAAATATAGAGTGAAAGACTCGCTGGAATGGTGGCAGCTTATCTCTGAGAAGAGATGTGACAGATACTCGCATCCATGAGAAGATGATATTACAATGAGGCTCCAAAGTCCTTTTTATCATAAATAAAATCCAAAACCCTAACCTTGGAAGATGAAAAGCCAACAGTTTTGTGGACCCCGTTTTGGGTAATTTGGTGTATCAACTTCCTCGGGGCATAACTTTGACATAGGATCTTCATTTGGGGTGCACGATAGCTTGTTGGAAAGGTATCGTCGAGGATATTCAATCAAGGGGATCAATGAGATCCTTTGGAAATCATTGAGAGGATCAATCCCAAAAAACCTTCATTTAGGCCCCAAAAATGGCCCTGAAAGTTAAAAACTCTTAAAAATAGTAAATTACCAAAATTGCCAGAAAACTGTTTTGAGCCAGTTGGAAAAGGTGGGTGGCCACCAATATCCACCTGGATAAGAATACCTTGCACATCCAGAGAGGACAAATTGAGTGGTAACAGACCTCAGGACCTTGTCTTCACAGAAAAATGGAACTTGTAGAGACCTTAATGCCTTGACAAACATTGGGTTTTTACAATAACTTCTTCAAAGAACCCTAAATCCTTCATGGACCTATGGGCATCAGGGAAACCGACCGCTAAGAATTTTCCTTCATCAACAAGATATCCTTGTACCTCTCCTTCATCAACAAGCTTCATGATGAAGAAGATAATATTTCATCAAACATTGAAACAATACAATGACCAACCTTCATAAACCAATGTGCAGGAAAGGATCCACCAGCTGGGTTCTGATTGAATTTGTTCTCTCCAATCAATTAATAAATCATTTGACCTCGAATTTCTCTTTCTCTCCATAAAGATGAGATTCCCAACCATCCAAATCTAATGCAAAGCATGGGCGTATTCCTCTGCACTAGATTTCTTTGGGATCCACTTGGGTTCTCTTTTTCAGGCAAGAATAGGTGTAATTTTGATTGATAGTATGAGTAAATCAAGGTTACAGCCACCACCAGGAACTCCAAAGGAGACAATAACTTTTGGGCAGCCATTTATCTGGTTTATATTCTCCGTAGTACCATGGTAGGTTATATTTTTCTTCCTATACTCTAAGCATAAATTGGGATTCAGATAACTTAACTATATTATACACTGGTTCATGGAAATTTCCTAGTAGATGTTGGTTGAGCAAGACTTTTAGACATGTTGTATTTCACAAATTTATTCTCCCAACCTGACCACATTTCTCCTTGATGCTTTTCCAACACTGTATTGCATATGCTGGAAATGCTACTTCTTCCACTAGAATTCCTGTCTGTTCTCTGTCATCGATAACTTCCTCTCCAATTTTATTTTCTTATACATTGAGAGACACTAGACAAATAAATACTCTCTCTTTCATTTAGTATAGGAACTTCTTTCTGATCAAGATTTTAACTTTGCACAAGGCACTCAACACAAAGCGCTTAAAATGAATGTATAGAGTTATCTATGTTTAAATCCATGACATAGTTAGGGAACTGATATATTATTCCATGATATCTCTGTTATGATTGATGCATGAGTGACTTCTTATGATATACTATTTACTTTATTGTCATAGGTTTACACTTTTGGGTTCATGTAACACCCCTATTTCCCCCAACTTGTAATAAATCATTAATCATAATCACCATGCTATGGCATGGGAACAATGTAAATGTATTATTGTTTGAATTGAAAACAACTGATTGTGGGGCTGAAGCCTTGAAAGTATTGGCCATGATATCACTAGAGGAAAGAATGTGAAAACTATAAGAGAGGGTTCATTATATCGAATGAACCCAAATTTCCCTTGTTGAGGATAAAAAACCTCCTCCGGTTCCCAAGGAGGATTCAGTTAATTAATAAAGGACCGGTGGTTGAACCATCAATCATCCCCATGAATGGAAGCATGGTCTATCTACAAAAGGTTAGCCCGAAGTACCATAGGGTCCTGCAAACCTAGACTACCCGAGTTTTCTTCTGATAGAAGGAACATGATAGGAAGGATAACCTTCTCAAGGAAGGATGTGCATGAAAGGCATGAAAAGAATAAAAGGGAAGAGAAGAGAACGCAGGGACCTCTCTAGTGGATAACAAGACCTAAGTAGAAGGCCACGAGATTGATGCTGAGGAAGAATTTGATAAACCTCACAGAAGCTGTGAAAGAGAAATAACCTTTGAGAATTGGCATAAATTCCCTAGGGATATCATGGCTTGGCATGGGGGTGGCTAGAGCACTAAGAATAAATGCCTTTGAGCCTATGGTTGGGTGGAATGGCGAACACCCACAGTCAGTTAGTTGGTTGCAACCTGTAATAGATAAGTATTCTCATATCATGTGTAATTGAATTGTAATTGTAGATTAAAGTTGGATATCCTATGAATGTTGCAGGGATGTGCATGTTTGCTTGATGACTAGATTGTATCCATTTTATCTTTTCTTGATTATGTAGTTAAGAAAGTAAGGAACTATATGGTTTGTATATGTAAATGCTCTATCCCTGTAGTGGCTCAATTTTAAGAAGATGAAATGTGAGTTTGTCGGCCTTGGACATAGTTTCTGTGTATCATGTCAATATTCCTAGTTGTTTTGAGTCTCCTGGGAAAAAGGAGTTTCTTAAGCTTAGGAGAAAGGTCACAAAGCACGCGCCAATGCCTAAGTCCTTTAGAACTGATGAAACTCATGAAGGATAAAGAAATTTAAGTCTTGAAAGGGAAGATCATTTTGTTTGGAAAGATGAGTGAATGAGATCCATTCAAAAGGACCCAAGGTCTGTCACAACCATTGGACTTAGAGAAGTAGCTTAGGTGTTAAATCCTCAACTCCTTCAGTCTTCGTGATTTCAGTGAAATTTGGTATTCGTCGTAAGGGAGACGAATCCTCCGAAGTCCCAAAGCCCGAAGTTATTCTGGGTCGTAGATCTGAGGATTCCTGGGAATTGTCCCAACCGTAGGATTTATGTTGTGGTCAGCTCGACGTTGACCACTTTGGGAGGATAGGGGTGTTGTAATGTCAAAACCCCTCGAAGGCCGGAGTCGCAAAGTGATGGGGACTGTGGATATAAGGATCCTTCGGGACCCCTCTTGACCGTTTGATCATGGGGACACGTGTATCATGTCGAGAGCACATGGGGGCCCACGTGCCGAGTGACGACATTGCCAGGTATGACAACCTTGTGGCAAGGTAAAGGGACTTCGGTGACCAGAGGCATGTGCCACGTATTCTTATCAAAGTGTTTTGGGATGACAGATGTCCCTCTAAGAATGGCCCAACAATGGGACCCAAGGGACCCTTGAGTGGAAGTTACGATCCGTAGATCTATGGGTTTACGTGTATACCCTCGGACAGTCAGATCTAGGTTGTGGTTAGCCTGGCGCTGATCGACTCTGGGAGAAAAGAGGATTTTGTGTCGTAGAACTTCTGAAGTTTGGAGTAGCGAAGTAATGAGGACCGTCGATCCTTGGATCCTTCAGGATCCCTCTCAGCTGTTGATATACAGGGGACGCATGGCGCTAGATCCTTTAGTTCGGAGATTGGGCACTGAAGAGGATTTGAGGTGTGGTGTGTCGATAAGATCCAAAGCCCGAAGTGGCGAGATATGTTGATTTGAGGATGCTTCAGGACTTTTCCTAACCGTCAGATCCAAGTTGTGGTCAAACCAACGTTGATAAACTCTAAGAGAAAGGAGAAATTTACACCATGAAACCCCCAAACACTGAAGTTATGAAGTAGCGAAGGCCATTGATCCAAGGGTTACATGGACATACCTTGTCCACGAGATCGAAGGGTATGAATGGCAATCAATTTGGAGTGACGTGGTGCAGTGACATCACCCAGGGTGGCATGGACCAAAGTTTGACATGCCATGTGTCATCTGGATTTTCACGTATCACATACCCTATAGACCCATTGATACATGACACGTGTCAGCCCCTGGTATGTGCCCACCTAGCCATAATGGTTAGTGAAGTGACTGGAACTCTAGGAGGTCAGGGACTTCGGGACTCTGGAGGATTCAGGGTGTAGTATTCTAGAGAGACCAAAAGGCCTGAAGGTCAGAGCCACGTGGAAATATTACGGGAATTCCGGAGTTCAGGACTCTGGGAGGACTCATGCGTAGATAAAAAAGAGGCATTCAACGCTGAAGTGATGAATTCCCCGCTGGCCTATGTGTTAGATGTGGATTGGGTCCAATCATGGGATCAAATGGCAGATGGACTTCCACCATGGATGTAAGAATTTGGAGACGATACATGTGAGGTGGATCCACGTGGGCGCCACATGGCCTTTGACTAATAAACACAAGAATAACTGGGAAGGATGTATCTACAAGTCAGGAGACCATATTTGAGCATGGAGGTAGAGGTTGAAGAGTTGTGGATGAGAAGGAAATGATATAAATCCTTGAATTAGGATTTGCGATAGTTAGGGAAAATGAAATTATGATGCCTCACCCCTTAAAAGAGAATTTAGGGGTCAGGTGTGTTACAATTGGTATCAGAGCATGAATACAACACTTGGCCTGCTTGGGCTCATGGATGAGTCATATGAAAATATTTTTGGAGGAATTTAAGGGGTGACACCCTATCTTAACCGATTCCTAAGAAGCTTAGTAAACCTCTACGGAAGAGAGGAATGAGATATTTTTACTATTGATAGATGTTTTGGAAATTTGCACTGTATGTTGCTAATGTTTCCAAATAAAGAAGATGACTTCACTTTGCAATCGTATGTTCTGTTTTACAAACATGCGCTTGGGTTGCCAAGGCTAGGATGAGCATGTTGAGAATGTTTCTGCCAAACGAAAATCGTCTGCATAAGTTCCTTGAGTAGAAGGATGTAGATTTAAAATTCAATTGGGATTTTACCCCAACAACATTGAATCATGCTAGTTTGTGGCAGAGGAAGCCTACTAGTTATTTTAGGAAATGATGGCCAATCCTACAGGAGTGGGATTACGCTGAAGAACACTAATATTTAAACTAAAATAGCAATGTGAATGGATGAGGTAAAAAAAAAAGTGTAAGAGATGCACCTACAAGTATACAAATAGGTGTATACATGCTTAAAGGAATAATATGACTGAAATCTCTCAATAGAGGGGGAAGCTCAGTGTTGAGTGTCCCTATGAGACTTATCATAAGACTGATTGGAATATGCTTGGGAGAAGTATATAGAAGTTTGATATGTCCATGTGTGTGAATGACATGGAAAAAGGTGCAAGCAATGAGTTTGCACGATGAACATTTGGGTTGTGTGTGTTTATGCTTGAGTGGATGGATCTAATGCATTGTGAAGCTTCTTGATATGAATCCTGATAGTAAATACCAGTTAGGTATGAATGATATTAAATGTGAAAGTGATTCACATGTAAGATGTAAGAGTGTAGGTATATTAAAGGCACAAAGTGACTACCTAAATGAGTGAAATGAGAGACAAGCATTGCACTTGCCAAGATTGAATGAATACCACGGATGCATGGTTGAATCCATTCTGAAGAGTCATGAAAGTTTTGTTTTGAATGATAGATCAAGGGGAATTTACTCCATTTCCCTAGGAAATGATAGCATAAATAAAGGAAATAGAAAATGAGAAAGGATGGTATGTTGTCAGGATAAGAGGCAAATGATTATGCCTTGAGGATCACCTGAGAATGATTTGGAACAATCATGAGTTGACTAATTTTAAAGTAGAGATGTATGTAGGTTGTGAAATATACCCATTGAAACTACACATAGGATTTTGGTTATGCATATGGTTAAGTACATCATGGATGTAAGTTAACAAAACTAGAATACATGTGGATACATAATTTGGATGCATGAAAAAGATGCATGTTTATATTCCTTATGGAATATTTGGTAAACAACTCAAGCTAACTTAAGGTTGAGGCCATCACAGATAGTGATGGATATGAAATAAGGAAGTTTCATGCTGAGGGAGTTCCCTATGGAGGAACTGTGTGAAGACTCTGCCAGGAGGACAAAGTCACAACCTTAATAGCTGCTGAGAATTAAGCAATGAGCTACAAGCTTATATATATATAAGAATCCTGAATTACATTTTGAAAACATCATGTAATGAATAGAAGACTAATAAATGAATACATGAGTATGTTTGACTGAATAGGATTGGTTGAATCCATGTTAAGAAAAGGCAGTGAGGCCTTAGAGATAACTCAATTGGGATGAAAAGTCCCAGGCGGTGTAGAGAGAATTGGAAGAAAGGGAGAGCCCTCAATTATTTTCTTGCTGAGTATTATGTTTTCTCTGGGATGAGAAAGATGGTACGCTAATGAAAGTAAAGGTTTTGACACCATAGTGATGATGGTTGTATTGTTGTAGAAACAATCAAGATCTGTTTGTGTTGCACTCATGGAAACATTAAGGATAATGTGATGAAGTGCATAAATATATGTTAGAACATGTCTGAAAATGTTTTATTGTCTTAATGTTATGCACAAAATTTTGAAAGGCAGTTGTATGCTATGGATACCCAAGTAGAGTATGATTCAAGAAGAAAAACTTGATCGATTTAGGTTAATCAAGGACCTGACAGAGGAGACGAATGTGAGTTGTTCATCATAGAGAAAACCGATCTCAGTCGTCAGATCGAATTCAATATCCACTGGAGTTAACAAATCAAACACCAATCATTCGATTAGATCGACGGTCGAGGATCATTGCATAATGCGAAGGAAAAATTAATGGACGTACTAGTTCACGGTTTACAATCAACCAACACCGTTGATCTCGTTGGGGTGGAGGATCAACGATCACGATTAAAAGAGTCGGGAGAGCACTTTTCAGATTGTGGAGATTGAAATCTCCGCTAAAGAGAAAGCATAATGGGGTTCCACAATCACTGTGAACCACCAATATGTGAATGATCGGGTGTGAACCTGCAAGGAACCCACACGTTAATGATGCGTAAATTCGTAATGTGATTGGGTTCTGTGGTTGAATTTATTAAATCGAAGCTCTGAATTATCTTCCACACACTTCTATGTTGGAAATATTATTATCTAGAAATCATGTGGCTTAAAATCGATCGAGGGCTAAGATCGACGACCTGTGATCATTGTAGAGATTGCATATGCACATGGGTTAACTTCGAGACCTGTAAACATAATTTAAACTCAATATGGAGTTTTTTTTAGTTTGGGATCTGATCGTAGATTGGATGACCTATATTCATTGCGGAGATCAGGAGGAGAGTTAAACCGCGAGCTAGTTGAGGTTCCAGAATCCCTTGCCACCGTTGGATATGGGGGAAGACGGATCTACACCATTGATTTCAAACAAGGGATTAAGCTAGTATCATAGCACCCAGATATGGGAGCTGAAAGGATAACGCCTGAAAAGAATAGTGACGAGGTCACAGCTCTCGGTTGTATGGAGAGAAAATGGAGTTCCTCCGGGCCAGTCAAGGAAGATAGAGTTTATCACTCTGCGTTATACTTTGTTCATAGGGATTGGTTCCGTGGGAATAAAGGTGCTCATAGTTATCACATTGCATGGAATTTCTTTGAGGAAATGCATGTTTTCATAAAGGGAAGACAATGGACCTTCCATTGAGGAAGGAGGACCTTCCAAAATTTTACATACATTGTATGGGTGTCAAGGAAAAGAAAATTTGGGTGGCCATGAGTGTGGGAACCTTGGTTACTAACAAAGAAAGAATTCTTGGGTGCATTCAAGAGAAACTTACAGTTTCATATGTGCCAACTTGGTATCATGATAAACCTGTAGTAGGAAGCACAGTCTGACTACAATAATGAATGAAGATGAATAAGCCATATGGTGAAGAGCTTGGCTAAGCTACAACACACCATGGAAAAGTGCTTGTCATAAAGTGTGGAAAACTTGAAATCGATGCAAGGGTGCATTGGGTATGAATGTGGCCACGAATGCTAGCACATTCATTAAATTCAATTGATATATGAATTACATTTTGAAAATTTGGTAGGCTGAATGACATCTGAATTACATTTTGTTCCCTGTGTGGAACAAAACTGGAAAAACAAAATGTGGAATTGGAAATATGTAGGTGACAAATTTGCAATAAAATTTTGAAATTCAGAATTTATGATGATGTCTCATGAATTTTTGTATACCTGTGATACATGTGAGAAGAAAATATTTGTCCAGAAAGAATAGATGAAGGTTGTCAAACTGAAAAACATGAAAAATGGCTACTGTTGAGCCACAATAACCCCTTGGTAAGCCATGATTGCCTGTAATATGTTGTGTTGAGGTAACACAAACCAGAGGGATGCCTCAACAGAGCAAGTCTAAGGGACGCCTCGACTGTAAGGCTCATTGAAGTCTCTGGAATTATTCCTGTGTGAGAAAACCTTGTCAAGGCAAGATGGATCACACGAGGAACTGTATAGCAGAAAAGGGGATGTCTGAGCTTGGGCCTGGAGGGTGAGTGACCGCAAGGAAGAGGAGAATTTGATATTTCTTGCAAACCATTTATTGATATCATGCACACAATGGGTATGTTCGGGAAAAATAGTGAGTCTGGATAACAAGACAACCATGTGGATACAAATCCACAAAATCTGCAGATAAGTATTGCGTTAAATTGTGAAATTTTTTCGCATGAAACAATTATTAATGTACTTGTTGTCCAATATTTTTGAAGGCAGACGAATAAGGCCAAGAGGCTGAAAAGGACTTGACTAAGAAAGAGGCTCTGAAGCAACATAATGAGAAAGGTCTGACAAGTGTTACTAAGAAAGAACATCGAGGACGGTGTTCCTTTTAAGGGGGAGGGGATTGTAACACTTTTGTTTCCCCCAGCTTGTAATTAATCATTAATAATAATCACCATGCTATGGCATGGGAACAATGTAAATGTATTATTGTTTCAATTACAAACAACTAACTGTGGGGGAAAATCCTTGAAAGTACTGGCCATGATATCACTAGAGGAAAGAATGTGAAAAATATAAGAGAGGGTTCATTATATCGAATGACCCCAAATTTCCCTTGTTGAGGATAAAAAATTTCCTTCGGTTCCCAAGGAGGAATCAGTTAATGAAGAAAGGACCGACGGTTGAACCATCAACCACCCCCATGAATGGAAGCATGGTATAGCTATAGAAGGTCAACTTAAAGTACCACGGGGTCTTGCAAAACCAAATTGACCCAAGTTTCCTTCTGACAGAAGGAAAAAGATAGGAAGGATAACCTTCTCAAGGAAGGATGTGCATGCAAGGCATGAAAAGAATAAAAGGGAAGATCAGAGAACGTAGGGAGCTCTCTAGTGGAGAATAGGACCTGAGCAGAAGGATGTGAGCTTGATGTTGAGGAAGAATCTGATAAACCTTGCAGAAGCTGTGAAAGAGAAAGGACCTTTGAGAATTGGCATAAATTCCCTAGTGATATCATGGCTCGGCACGGGGGTGGCCAGAGAGCTAAGAATAAATGCCTCTAAGCCTATGGTTGGGTGGAAAGGAGGACACCCACAGTCAGTTAGTTAACTACAACCTGTAATAGATAAGTATTCTCATGTCCCATGTAATTGAACTGTAACTGTAGATTAAAGTTGGATATCCTATGAATGTTGCAGGGATGTGCATGTTTTCTTGATGACTAGATTGTATCCCTTTATCTTTGCTTGATTATGTAGTTAAGAAATTTAGGAACTATAAGGTTTGTATATGTAAATTCTCGAGCCCTGTAGTGGATCAATTTTAAGCAGATGAACTATGAGTTTTTCGACCTTGGACATAGTTTCCCCATATGCATGTCGATACTCCAAACTATTTTGAGTCTCTTGGGAAAAAGGAGTTTTTTAAACTCAGGAGAAAGGGCACAAAGCGCGCGCCAATGCATAAGTCCTTCAGAACTGATCAAACTTAGGAAGGATAGCAATATTTAAGTCTTGAAAGGAAAGATCCTTTCGTTTGGAAAGACGAGCAAATGAGATCCGTTCGGAAGGATCCAAGGTCTGTCATGACCATTGGATTTGGAGAAAGAGCATAGGTGTTAACTTCTCGACTCCTTCAATATTCGCGAGTTCGAAGAACTTTGGTATTCTTCGTAAGGGAGACAGATCCTCCAAAGTCTCGGAGCCTGAAGTTAATCTAGGTCATAGATCTGAGGATGCCCGGAAACTATTTCAACCGTCAGATCTATGATTTGGTCAGCCCGACATTGACCGCTTCGGGAGGACAGGGGTGTTGTAACGTCAAAATCCACTCGAACGTCGGAGTCATGAAGTAATGGGGACCATGGATCTAAGGATCCTTCGAGATCCCTCTTGATAGTTTGATCATGGGGACGTGTGTATCATGTCGAGAGAACGTGGGGGCCCATGTGACGAGTGATGACGTTGCTAGGTATGGCGACCTCGTGGCAAGGTAAGGGGACATCGGTGACCGGAGGTAGGTGCCACGTATTCTTATCAGAGTCTTTTGGGATGAAAAATGTCCCTCTAGGAATGGCCCAACAACGAGACCCAAGGGAACCTTGAGTGCAAGTTACAAGATGTAGATATCTGGGGTTACATGGATACCCTCGGACCGTCATATGTAGACTGTCGTCAGCCCGACATTGACCAGCTCCGGGAGAAAAGAGGAGTTTGAGTTGTAGAACTTTCTAAGGTCGGAGTCGCGAAGTAATGAGGACCATCGATCCTTGGATCCTTCGGGATCTGTCTCATCCATTGATATACATGGGATGCGTGGCGCTATATCCTTTAGTCAAGAGATTGGTCACTCCAAAGGATTTGAGGTGTGGTGTGTTGATAAGATCTGAAGCCCGAAGTGGCTAGATTCGTCGATTTGAGGACGCTTCAAGAATTTTCCTAACCCTCAGATCTAGGTCGTGGTCAGCCCGGTGTTGATCAACTCTGAGAAAGAAGAATTTTACACCATGAAACCCCCAAATGTCGAAGTTACGAAGTAGCAGAGGCCTTTGATCCAAGGGTCACATGGACATACCTTGGCCGCGATATAGAAGGGTATAAAAGACGATCAATGCAGAGTGACGTGGCGTAGTGACGTCACCCACGGTGACATGGACCCAAGTTTGACATGCCATGTGTCATCTAGATTCACATGTATCACATACCCTATAGACCCATTGATATATGACACATTTCATCCCCTGGTACGTGCCCGCCTAGCCATAGTGGTTAGTGAAGTGACCGGAACTCCGGGAGGTCCAGGACTTCGAGACTCCAAAGGATTTGGGGTGTAGTATTGTAGAGAGACCAAAAGGCCCGAAGGCCGGAGCCACATGGTAAGCTTATGAGACTTTAGGAGTTCAGGACTCCTCGAGGTCTCATGTGTAGATATAAAATAGGTGTTCAGCACCGAAGCTTCGAAGCGTCGAAGTGTCGAATTCCCTGTTGGCCTGTGTGTTAAACGTGGATTGGGTCCAGTCATGGGATCAGATGGCAGATGGCCTTCCACCGTGGATGTAGGAATTTGGAGACAATGTGTGTGAGGTGGATCCACGTGGGCACCACATGGCCTTTGACCAATAAGTGCAAGAAGAAATGGGAATGACGTATCTGCTAGTTCGGAGCTCGGATTTGAGCATGAAGGCAGAGGTTGAAGAGTTATGGATGAGAAAGACGTGATAGAAGTCACGTAATTAGGATTTGAGATAGTTAAGGAAAACAAAATTATGATGCCCCACCCCTTAAAAGAGAATTTAGAGGTTGGGTGTGTTACACTTCACCCCCTTTATATCTTATTGCATGCACTATCTCTATGATTATCATCTTTTGCTTCCACATAAGTGTTCCCTTATTCTTTTGATGTATGTTGTTCAGATTCAACAAATGAGTCATTTGCTAAATTTTGTTGCTCATTATGTATTCACTATTTGAAGTTACTATACCTATTGTTGTCAAAATTTGAATTTTTTTCAAGTTGTTTTTAAACTCTGAAGGTTACTTTCAATCTCAACGCCACATTGTTATTGTTGAAGAATTATTCTGAATATTTTTCTTCATACATGTAAAATGCTTCATATGCCATAACTGATTTCTTTTGCATCTCTCCTTGAGTTGTGCCAAATTGATTATAGCTTTCAATGAAAACCACAATCCCTAAATGAGTTTGTTATATCCAATATAAGGAAAGAGATCCATGATTTCCTTAGAAGTTGACCTCTTGAGCATAAGAATATTTTCTTGTATCTTTGTCAATTGAAAGGTCTTTTCAAAACCTAGGCGACTTTTTAAACTTTTAAAATAGTAATATTGATTATGGAGTTTAAACCCTTATATATGATTATGTAGAGTCTAATTAAGAATTGGTGTGTGCCTCTCATGAAGGGGAGGCAACATGGAGAAGTGGACTAGAAATGGGTTCTAGTTTCCTATCCTCTTGTTATGACTTGGTATAATAAGATTACAGACTTTTCTTTGTTTTCTCTATTGAGAGATGAAAGATTACTTCTAAATCTGACCTTTAGCTTGGATGTGGACCCTCCTTTGGTTGTAGTATTTCAAAAGAAAATGCTCATCATTCCTGGCATTATTTTTCTAGCGTTATTCTTGCCATTATTTTTCTCGCACTAAATCTAGCACTAATTTTGGGCGATAATTCTGGCGCAATTATAAAAAGTCCATATTATGCCCAATTTTGCACCAGAAAACGTGTCTGATTCATGGAGTAAAATACAGTAAATTCCGACGATATTTTAGGTGCTAATTGCCTGTTCTGTTGTAGTGATTCCTGGTAGTAAGTTGTTACTCTCCTTACACATGAAAACCCTTTCAAAATGAATCACCCAAGGAACTATTTCGTAGTGAAGGGGATGCCTAAGACTACAAGGGTGAGTGTGGCAAGGTAGAGACAACTTACATGAATGAAATTGTTGCTAAAAAATGAATGTGGTATGATGATTGAAATCAACACACATGTCTGAAAGAACAATAAGATAATTTTTTTCCCATGGAAATTTGTGACACAAAGAAATAGGCATGAAGGAACAACTAAAGATTGAGAACTAGGAATGAAGAAAACCAAGGACGGTGACATTCCAAGGGAAAAATAATGCAATACCAACTACAACTAGAAGAAAATGATGCGCTAAAAAACAAAGGCATGGGACAAGTAAAGCTTAGTGGACATGCTACAACTCTGAAGAAGTGACGTGGGAGCATGAGGAGACAACATGGAAGGAGTACCTACAACTTTTGTATATTTTGGAAGAAATATAAATGTATATCTCTATATAAATGCATTGAGGATAACACATAAATAAGGGAGATGGGAATGCAATACACCTAGTTGGATCGCTAATTGTATATGTATGGGTACATATGATATTTAGGCTAGTGAGATAATATGTTTTGGACTAAAGTGCCTATGTGATATTAGAATAGAGAGCCTATATGTTGAATGGTTGGTGATCCTAGCATTGTACATTGTAATTACACTCAAATATATAAGTAAAAATGCATCTCCAACTATAGATGAACAAGGAAAAAGTCATAGGGGGATATGATTCCATAAGAAGGGGGGCTAAGCCAATTATAATATTATATATTATTTCTTTCCTATCATTTTAGTTAGTTGGGAAAGTGGTTATGAAGGCTTCTTGGGGAATTCCATGTGGTGCATTATTGAATGCAAATAAATAAACCATAATTTTGATAGTTGAGGTATTCCTCATTCATTCTTGTTCTTAGTTTTGCATAAAAAGAATGGTTTCTATTGAATAGAGTCAATGCTAGTTGGTTGTATGAGATTGTTGGTTATACCAGTATGGAAAATGATTCTTATTTACATGAGATTGATGTCAGTTGAGGAGAATTGCCCATTTTTTATATTCCCTTGAGTTTCAAACAATGAGATTTCATGGCTAGTATATATTGAATCCCTAGAGAGAAGTGGAATATCTCGAGGGATTTCATTGCAAAGAAGGGGATTTCTTTATTTGGGTTGTGAAAATTGAGGGGGAAAGAGAGCTAGCAAATTGGGGTTTCTATGAGTGAGAGAGTGAACAATCTATACTAGCTTGATAATTGGGGCTGGTGTGTGAGACTTAGAGTCAGAATAAGCACCCATCCTTGTGGATCCATAGACTCAACTTGGGGTTGTTCTATTGTAGAGATAAATAGTGAAATAGAGCCCAAGGTTGGGTGGAATGTTTGATGTTTACAGCTAATCAATGTAACAATTTATAAAGATAAGTAACATGCTCTTTGTGTATTTTATTTATGTTGTGCGTTTCTATGCTTAATGTTTCTTTATGTTGTGTATAGAATGAGCCTACGATTATTTAACATTTTCTTTATCAACGCATGAGTTATTTGTCACACTCCATGTTTCTTGTTTTTATTTAATATTGGTATCATAGTTTAAATTTTTTCAATATATAAATTCTTGAGGTACCTAATGATAGGTATGTTATAGGAACACCATTCCAAAATTTCAAAGCACTATGGAGTTGAAAAGAGGATCTTTGAATTTTTGGAGGTATCTCTTATAACAAAGAATGAAATAGTTGAGGGAAATTTTTGTAAGAACATTCCCCTTTGTATCATATCAAATTTATAAAATTGAAATATTGGTAAGTACATCACACTTCCAACCCAAGAAAACCATTAGAGTTGGTGTCAATAGACTTCTTTAAAGGTTTAATGATAAAAAAAATAGGATAATGAATATCTAAATATAGTGATTCATTACCTAAATATATGGTCATGTTCATATCATACATGGATATAATTTCATTGAATTTTTTTTGAACTAGTTTGATTATACTTTGTTTTAGCATCACTGACCATCCCCAGTCATGATAGTAAATTCATTGCTATAAGGATTGAGAAATACCAAGATAAGGATCTTCTTCCATACTAAAACATATGGTCAAATCGAGATGATATATAGCATTGTAATTTAGATAATGAATTTACATCACATGTAATTTATTTATGGTTACAATTATACACATCTTTGACTTATAATTTTAATTCAACTTTCTAGGGAAAACCCCCATAAAGTCATCTAAATACCTATGTCTGAGAAGATCCAATGAAAGAATTTGTTGCAACTACTGCATCAAGTCTAGGAGAATGTTTGCCTTATTTCTAGGAAGGAGATGTCTCATCTCATAGGAATTGTACAATATGCCAAAAATTAAAATACAATTACAAATACTTTAAAGTTGTGTTTACAAATTATTTTCCAATTTCAAAATTAAATACATAATCAATGAAAATATAAAAAAATATGTCTTACTAACCTTGTCCAAGTAACTGTATTGAATATGATCCTCTATTTGGTCGTGACAAGTATGCCCATAATGGGAGCATCGATGCAGAACAATTGGGTTGGAACCATAATGTCCAATCTGGCCAGATGTAGTGCATGGTCTCGAATCAACATGGATTAAAGGCCCTACACCTAGTGTTATGACATCATCATACATGGTTCTCCACAGGAAGCTACCACAAATGCACTATGTTGAACTAGACTGCATGCTAGGGATGATATTGCAGTACTAGTGGCCCAAATACCTATCTCCAAGTTGAGGTGGCTTGACGAGGTGGGTGGGTGGGTTAGGCATATGCTTAGCAGAAGGAATCCATGTTAATGGGTTATTCCTGGTTATTTCTCGATCCTAACTAGAGCCAAGACTAAGCCCCCAAAATTCATCAAGGTTAAAATAATTGACATGGAGACCCAAATATTATAACTCTTTGGTCGTGACAAGCATGCCCATAATGAGAGCATCTGTGCAGAACAACTGGGTTGGAACCATAAAGTCCAATCTAGCCATATGTAGTGCATGGTCTCAAATAAACATGGCTTAAGAGCCCTACACCTAGTTTTATGACATAATCAGACATGGTTCTCCATAGGAAGCTACCACAAATGCACTATGTTAAACTAGACTGCATGCTAGGGATGATATTGCAGTACTAGTGGCCCAAATACCTATTTCCAAGTTGAGGTGGCTTGGCGGGGTGGGTGGGTGGGTTAGGCATATGCTTAGGAGAAGGAATCCATGTTAATGGGTTATGCCTGGTTATTTCTCGATCCTAAGTAGAGCCAATACCAAGCCCCCAAAATTCATCAAGGTTAAAATAATTGACATGGAGACCCAAATATTATAACTCTTTGGTTATATGCAAGTTTGTTACCTCTTCCTTACTAATTCTACTTGATTATTACACTCTTATCCTATCCCTATATTTTGGTATATCATATAATTAGCCACATGCATGACCAATGAAAGCAACATTGCTATCAAGTGAAGTAGCCAATAAAATACAAGATTACGCTCTAGTGTTCCTAATTTCATCAATTAAGTTTCATCATTTAAACATTGATCATTTTTATGTATGGGTCTTGTGGGGTGTTAGCATTTGGGTTTGGATAAGGGTTTTGCTTCATAGTGGTGGGATAATAGTTACAATTAAGAAACAACAAGATATTTTTAAAAATTATGTAAATTTCTATAACTTAACAAATATATATAAATGAAATTTCAAATAAAATCTACATGGAAATGAGATCTTCTCTCAACAAAATTCCAAGTGACAATGATGTCAATGTCCCCTTCTTATCATCACCAATATTAAGTCTAGTTAGCAAAAACATGTTTGCATTGGAAAAAATAATAAGGATGAAAATTTCCATGGGTTGGGAAAAATGAAACAAATGTTTTTTTTTTCATTTTTTATTATATTGTTTACATATAGGAAAGCATACACAATTTTAACATGTGTGTGTTTTTAAAGGCATGTGCATGTTTTTTTAATGTGTGCACATTTTTTTAATTTAAAAAATGACGTGAATATTTACTTTCCATGTGTGGAGCTTTGATGAAGGATAAAGTTGTTTAAACAAGGGCACATGTGCGTTCTTGAAGCATGCATGTTTTCCTAAAAAACAATGGGTGCACACTACCATTGCAACAAAAAAGCGAAGGAACTTAAGTCCACAATATTTTTTATAATCTACATAGAGACTTTTATATATCTATTATTATTCAATCTAGCCTTCACTAGTGAAGTTTTAAATGAAATTGATTACATTATATGTTTAGACTTTGTTAAAGAAAAAGAATCCATTTTCTTAATTCTAGAGTCATTGGTTTGGTTAAAGGAAATTGATTCTTTTTCTTAATTCCAATTATTCGATATGTAAGCACCCTTTTACTTCTAAAGGGATTATAGGCAAAAAAAGACTATACACAAATTTTAGTTGGTGAATCAAAATCTTAAAATTGATTAACCACTAAATCTAGATGTTTCTAAATATTTGTATAATAATGCATCTTAGATTCCACTTGTTTTAAGAATTGTTCTAGTACATAAATTGAGATGCCAAGAGGTGGAGGATAATCAATATCATAACATAGTTAGTGGATAATAATAATAGTATAATATGATTAAATAAAAGAGGGAGATAGTAAAAGTGAACCATTACCTTGTTTTGTATCCAAAAAACCTATAAAAGGTAGGCTATTCCATGCAAAATATAAGCTTGAATATCAAAATGCAAGTCATGTTATGTTAATGTTCTATGTCATTCTATATCAAATGGTATTGGAGTGGTTTGCTCTTGGCATCTGCAGCCACCACAAAGGATTCATTCCCTTCTTCAAACTTTTGTATGGTCCCTCACTTCATTTGGTAATCAATGGGGATCCACTCCCTCCATCTGCAGAAATATTTTTTCTTTCTTGTGTTCCTAGATCCCAAAGATGAGGGAAGTAGAGGACCCAACATCCTCTCTATCATACATTTGTAGCAAAGATAATAGAGACAAGATTCCTTACAATCTTTAAATTGGTGGCACTCCCTTTCCTACCACTATGTCCACTCTAACCATTGAATATATTCACCAAAGGCACTTTGACATATATCAAAAACTCATGTACTTATCCCTCTAGATATTTGAACATTTTTTAAAGATTTATGGTCATCATAGCTCCTTTTCTTGGAAAATATGTAGGATTTCACATGTGATCACTTCTTGAATATTGTTTTCCAATCTAAATTTTCCCTAGATATTATGGTCTCTACATCACTATGTCCCGACTCATCCACTCTTCCATACATAATTTAACACCCATGTATATCTTTCTACAATATAAGCACAATCACTCCTTTTCCTCTGATGACTGCTTCATTACCACTTCCACAAGCGTTATTAGTAGCCATTGTAGTCACTTCTTTGAACATGGCCCCTTCAACCTCCTCTTTCTCACAATTTGAAAGTTCATTGCGGAATTTCATGGTTATTCTCTTGAGACAGATATTGGACAATATTCTAAGGTAAATGTAGAGGACAACAATGTTTTATTTTTCATAACTATTCTAAAGTATGTTCCTACCCATAAAAGGAATGACACTGTTTTCTTAAGAAACATATGCTCTCCATTGAGTGTAATTTCTCAAAATACATGCATGACACAAGAATTATCAATATCCACTAGTGCTCGATTGTTTTTGTCCAAAAATATGGTTCTAGATGCTACATGTAGTTTCGTTCCTAGGTCTTCACTAGCTCAAAGGTATGATATATCTAAATTTTCAAACACCAATTACACCTTTATAGGTGGGCATAACCAACTGCAACTTTTTTATGTTGATTCATTCATAAGCTAAAGACTGAGAAATTATAAGCTTTAATCAACCAATTAGGCTCAAGCTCAAACTTTGAGAAATTTGGACCTAATGGAACTTTGAATATGAATGATTCTCACTTTGCTTCTAAATCATTTGATGTTAAGGAAGAGAAACAAAATTATCCAAGCACATGGAAGAAATGTTTTTCTGGTCTAAATGAGATCCCATATTTTCTGGCTACCAATAGCTTTGACGAAAGTGTCTTGATAGTGAAACTAAGATTATATAGTAAAAGTACCACACAAAGCAATGTGATTTCCTTAACATTGAAGCCCGTCCTCCACAAAAATAATGGAATAGGTCTCGATTTGGTCACATTGTTGTCAAAATGGAAGCATACCCACTTGACGATGCTTCCATAATGCTCAAGTATGAAGTTTCAACTAATGCATTACAAAGAGAGGAACATGTGGAAGCATTAAGAGATTTAGAACCATCAAATGTCTAACTAGCAAGTGGAACAAAAGAGACATGGGGCGTTGGTGGTGATTATGGTACATCTCATGAAACAATGCAAACCTTACTGTTTCTACATAAGATACCCAATTCATTAGTGGATTTTCTCTCTAGCAATTGCATCTCTGATAATACTAATAATCAAAATAATCAAATTGTTTCATCAATAAACAATGGTAGTGTCTCTCTATTCAAATTGGCATCCTCTCAATGTGCTCGCTATAAAGGACAAAGTGGAAAAATAGTTTCTAGTGTTAAGATGATCACCATTGAAGAGCATAAATTTGGTGGGAGACCAAAATTACATATGAAGTCTCACCCATTGCATGTTAAGCAATATGAAGCCAATAATGAGGAAGACAAGAAATCTTGGTTCATTGGGACATCCCCATTATATTGAAACCCAAGAATGCAATACATCAATTCCATTTCTCAAATCTTGGGAAAATTGGACAAACTCCTTCCAATGTTGTTTGTTGACACATGGTTGGCTGGCATCCCATACTAGATCCCTATATACCTATGCATTTTGTTGGTTAATCATGGTGTGTTTTTCTTTACATTCTCTCACCCTCATTCCAAGAAGATAGCAAACCTATAAAACTAATGAGGATTGTGATTTTCCCTTATTACATTTTTCTTGGATGAATATACATTTTTCAATCAATGCCTTTCTTAAAAAGAAAAAACAATAAGAACATTGCAAGAGAAAATAGTATAGAAACAAAAACACCAAGAAATGGAAGATAATAAATAACATAGTAAAATTAGTAAATAATAATAATAGTAGAATATAATTAAAATGATAGATAAAGACTTATTGCAATTATCATCATCATTCTATATGCTACTATCATGATGTTATGGATACTTGCAAAAATAAAAGGAAATAAAAAAACTTAAGAACATAAAATAAAACTTTATATGCTTCATTCTTTTATTATAAAGATTTTTATAAAAATTGAGATTCTCATTTACCCATTTAAAAATTCCGTTATGTTGGGCCCTAGACATTATATTTAAAGTAGTTGTTGGAAAGGCTTTCAACTCACCGCCAGCAGCAAGTCCATGAAGACCAAACCAAGTCAACCGGTTAACCGACTGTCTGCCTACTTGGAACATCTCAGTCCGGGTTTGTTTCCTCGTCAACTCAGTCTGGTCCTTCTCTTTCCCGTAAACTCATCTGTTAGCTCCTTCTCTATAAAAATACATTATATCTGACAAAATTTTGGCAACTTAGCCTGACAATTCATATATGTGTCATTGTTGAACATATTATAATTAGCAACAATCACTTTTATGTAAAAAGTGGTTGATATATGCCAATTGGCGCCATTTTCCACTTTTTTAAATTAATGGTGCCATCGACGTATATCAACCATTTTTTACATAAAAGTGGTTGTTGCTAGTTGACGGCCGGCATGCAGGACCACAACCATGAACACATTTATACATTTTAAATGTAATAATTAAATATTATTTAGTAATTACTAAATTATTATTTAAAATAAAATTATTAATTTTTTAGTTAGTATTATTATTAATTAAATAATTTATTAAAAATAATAATAAAAAATATATGTAATAATTTTATTAATAAAGTATTAAAAAAAACTAAATAATAATCAATTAATAATTATTTATTTATAATTATTAAATAATAACAAATTATTATTTAATTAACAAAAATTAATTAAATAGAGATTAGAAATTAATATATATTAAATAATAATAATTAAATAATTAATTATTAATAATAAATAAATATTAAATAATAATTCTTTATAAAATAGAAAATAATATAGCAAAAATAAAATAAGTTAAAACAAAATAAATATATTATTAAAATAATATATTAATAATTGAAAAATTAATTTATAGATTATAAATAAATTTAGCAAAAATAAAATAGTAAAGTAATACATTAATCAATAATAAAATAATACACGAAATATAATAAAGTAATACATGTAATCTAGTAAAATAAAGACATTATTAAAATAATAATAAAAAAATAATGTAACATATTAATTAATTAAGTAAGTAAATATATTTTTAAAGGAAAACTTTTTTTCTTTAAAATATTAATACATAGTATATTATTAACAAAATTAACAAAATTTAAATCAATCATTAAATTAATTATAAAGTAATATATTACTAATAAAAAAATACATTAATAATATATTTAAATAAATAAAATATAAATGCATTACTATATTAAGTATAAGGTAATACATTAGTAATGAAATATACATTAATAATGTATAAATAGATTAATGTGATACTATATAAATGAATCAATATATTATGATATATTAATTAATATATTAATACGTAAATATATTTAAGTATTAGTGTATCTATTAATTAAAGAATCAATACATTATTGCAAAATGTGATGTATTATAATGTAACAAGTTAATTAATAAAAATCTTAATAATGTATTGTATTAATTAATTAGTTAATAGATTATTAAACTATATGTACATTAATAAAATGTTAATTTAACAATAAATTAATAAAGTAAAAATGCATTAAAAATATAATAATAATAAAATTTAATAAAGTAAAAACACATTAATGTATTATATTATTATATCAAAGTATTGATACAATAAAACATTATTTATATATTAATTAAATACATTAATGTATTATATTAAGATATTAAGATATTAATACAATAAAATATTTTTATATATTGATAAAGTATTAAAGAATTAATAAAGTAATAAAATATTAACAATGTATTAAAATATTGATGAGATATTGTATTAATAAACTAAAGTATTATTGTATTAATTAAATAATATATTAATGATATATAAATTAATGTATAATATAGTAAATAGAAGTATTAAAAAATTAATGTAATTTATAAATTAAAATATTAAAACATTAATGCATAACTTATTTTATGGATGTAATGTTTCAATTAATTAATAATAATGTAAAGTACATGATTTAATTAATGTAATGTAAAAAATCTATTATTTATATATTAATGTATAATAGAATGTATTAATGAAATTAATAAATATCTTAATATAATATTAAATAATATAGTGTTAAACAATTAATATAATAATAAAGTAAAAATACTTTTTAATATTATTATATAAATACATAACATTAATATATTACATTTTTACTTGCACGTATCAATTCATTAATACAATATTCATCTATACATTAATTCAATTAATACAATAATCATTAATCCATTAACACAATTTGCTACATTAATAAAGTAATATATTAAAAATATATTAATAAGCTAATAATATATTAAGAAAGTATTAATACGTTAAATTTACACTTTGTACTATATTAAATTAATTATTAGTATTTTATATTTATTAATGTATTAACAATTAAATTTAAACATTACATTAATGCATTGTATTGAGCTATTACTAAATTAAATTTTATAAAGTAATACATTAGTAATGCAAAAATACATTAATGTGATATTACATAAATGAAATAATATATTAATGATCTATTAATTAATGTATTAATATGTAAATAAATTAATTTATTAATGTATTGATTAAGTATTACATTAATGCAATGTATAAATTAAAGTATCAATGGGCTAATGTATAATGTGATGTATTAATGTAATGGGTTAATTAAAAAAATATTAATAATGTATTAATATATTGATAGAATAATACATTAATGTACTAATGTATTGATGTATTAATTAAATAATACATCAATGATATTTAAAATAATGTATAAAATAATAAATACAAGTATTAAATGTATTAAATAATTGAAAAATTAATGTAATTTATAAATTAAAGTATTAAAATATTAATGTATAACTTATTGTATGAAGGTAATATTGGGCTATGTATGTCATTGCAATGTTGGGCTATGCCTGTCACATTAGGTTCTATGCATCACATAGCAACAAGGGGTTATGTTCGTCACATTGTGACATTTGGAAATGTTTGTCACATTGCGTTGCTAGGCGTTACTACGTCACATTGCGGCATTAGGTTCTATGCATCACATAGCAACACAGGGTTATGTTCATCACATTGCGACGTTTGGAAATGTTTGTCACACTGTGACATCAGAATATGCATGCATATCACACCGTGGTGCTATGGTTCATCATATAGTTATGACGATTCTATGTGCATATCATTGCACATAGACTCATCAGAAAGTTCATTGAATTGTCACAAAGGAATGAGTTTTGTAACATAATGAGGTATGAACATGAATGTCGCATATCAAAGTGTGTTATGTTCATCGCATTGCAACGTTAGAAAATATTCATTTCATTGCAATGTAGGGTTATGTTTGTCACATTACGACAATGGGTTTTGCACATTACATTGTGAGAAGACGTTATATTCGTCACATTTTGACATTTGAAAATGTTTGGCACATTGTGCAATGACAGGGCTAGGTTCATCACATTGCGACGAAAAGGATATGTTCTTCAGATTGCGATGTCCATATATGTTTGTCACATTCTGACGTTATTATGTTTATCAC
Organism: Picea engelmannii; assembly: GCA_009831015.1. Lineage (NCBI taxonomy): Eukaryota > Viridiplantae > Streptophyta > Pinopsida > Pinales > Pinaceae > Picea > Picea engelmannii. The sequence goes on along the minus strand of ML793210.1, from coordinate 433,106 downwards.
ATTACAACATCCATTTTTGTTCATCACACTGCGATAAAAGGGATATGTTCATCACATTGTGATGTCTGTATATGTTTGTCACATCGTGACATTACTATGTTTGCGATGACATGGATATGTTCAACACAATGCCATGACGCGACTATCTTCATCAAATTGTAACAAGGTTAGGTTCATCACATTGCAACATGTGTATATGTTCATCACATTTCAACGTTACTACATTAGACATATTTTGATATCCATTTATGTTCATCCCATTGTGACGACAGGGATATGTTCATTACATTGCGATTTGTGTATATGTTTGTCACATTGCGACATTACTATGTTTGCAATGACATATATATGTTAGTCACATTGTAATGAAAGAGATATGTTCATCAAATTATGACAACAAGGCTATGTTCATCACATTGCAATGTCAATATATTTTCATCACATTTAAACGTTACTATGTTTGTCACATCACGACATCCTTTTTTCCATCACATTACGACGAAAGGGATATGTCCATCACATTGCAACATCTGTGTGTGTTTGTCACATTATGAAATTACTATGTTTGCGATGTTAGGGTTATGTTCGTCACATTACGATGACTTGGATATGTTCATCACACTACAACGACAAGGTTATCATCGTCACATTACGATGTCCGTATATGTTTGTCACATTTCAACATTACTATTTTCATCACATTACTATGAGGCTATTTTGTTAAATTGTCATGATAGGGAAATGTTCGTTGCATTGGATCGTTCACATATGTTCGTCACATTGCGACGTAAGGAAATGTTTGACACATTACAACATCGAGACCATGTTGATTATGGTTAACCATGTTGGACCATGTTTATTGTGGTTAGCCATGGTTTATTGTCACATTGCAATGGTGATAAGGTTTTATTTGTTAGATTGTGACATCAATTTTTGTTCGTCACATCATATCATAAGGTTATGGTCATCACATTGCAACATAGCGTTTTTTCTTATCACACTATGGAATTAGAATAGGTTTATTACATTTTGATATTGGGTTATGTTTGTCACATTGCAACGTCAAGGAATTGTCGTCTCATTGCAATGTTGGGCAATGTTTGTCACATTGCGACATTAGGTTGTTTATGGCACATTGGGACAATGGGTTATGTTTGTCATATTTCAACATTTACAAATGTTTCTCAAATTATGACATTAGGATATTTGTGTGACATTGTGACCACGAGGCATATGTTTGTCATATTGCAACATTTTTAAATATTTCACACATTATGATGTTAAGATATTTGTTTCACATCACATTGTGACAATAGTAAATTTTTTCCACTTTGTGATGACAAAGCAATGTTTGTCACATTTTAGAAATAGGGCTAGGTTCATAACCTTGCTATGTTACTATGTTTGTCAAAATGTGACAATGATGATGAAGCTATGATGGGGATATGACGAAGCTAGAATTCAGGGATGATGACGAAGCTAGGTATGAGGAGTTTCACTAGATGAGGATAAATTAAACTTTTGAAACTCCTCTCCATTGTAGTGGATACCTATGCACCCTTAGGCCTATGATATCTATTGATCCTCTTGCATGCATATGTAAACCATGAAATGGGTGAAATCTAGACGATTTCATGAAAACCCCCAAAACATTTGGCTCAATATTCAAGATCGAAAGATTTTCCATGGATCTTGAGGTTCTGATACAAATTGATCTGCCAAGGAAGGAGATCTAATGGAGAAGGTGACCAAACAATCCATTTTCCGATAGTTGACCAAAAACTCAAGAGGGGCGCAACTCTGAGAAAGGCTGTATCATTGGTGTGGGTAACCCAGCGATGGGGATCCAATGCCAGGATGATCAGAGAGTAGACAAGAGGATGGGGCTATCTTAGTGTGAGTCTCGAGGATCAAAGGGAGAAGATCAGTGCAACCATAGAGGAGGGCGCACTTACTTCATCCCGGCAATGAGTAAACCAACAAGGGCGCAAAACCCAGGTTGGTTCATCCTCTTCTTTACCTCAGAAAACTTGCAGAAAATGACTTTCCCCCTAAGATATTGGATAGTTAACGGATTAATCTTACTCTCAGCTATGGAAGCATGTCAAACGGAGCAACAGGGGTGCAGCCATGAAGAAAGGCGCACTGACTAACCCTGGAAACAACCTAGAAACGAAAATGCAGCAAAAAGCGTGAAGTAAAACTCGGACAACAAAAACCAAGTGAGACAATAGCTTCAGGAAAAGATAAGAATGCTTTATTTGAGTCCTGGTTCACTTTACATAGAGAAGCATTTATTTACATATGCATATTTAAATAGTATCAAAAATGCGAAATGTGTCGAGTCTAGTTGGTTGAATTGTGCACCCCAAGTGGGAGTTCCCCTAGGTGGCCTCCTTAAACAAAAAATAATATTAAAACAAATTTTATATATCAACTCAATTACAATCTTTTACAACAAATATTGACTAAAAATTGTTGTTCCTTTTTTCAATTGTCGTTTCAATAAATGTAGAAATCGAACTAGGTTATGTTAGAATGTTTTTTTAAATCCATAAATTAAAAGTGTAATTTAGTGTATATTGACTAAAAATTGTTGTTCCTTTTTTCAATTGCCATTTCAATAAATGTAGAAATCGAACTAGATTATGTTAGAATGTTTTTTTAAATCCATAAATTAAAAGTGTAATTTAGTGTTGACATATGTAAACACTAATAAAGATCAAACCTACTTATAATATCTTCTTTTAATTTTAATTCATAGATGATTTAAATCAGTTTATGTTCTTAGTACAATTATAATTTTATGCACCTTATTGCAATCTATTTAAATTTTATGCACCTTAAATTCGAGTGGCTAAAATAAAGTATGATACAAAATTGCATGGTTTAGTATTTTTTATACATTTAATCACTTGGTTATAAAACTAATACATTGATTCTAAAATTATTTTTTAGAATTGTGTTACAAAATTGATTGGATTAAATTTTTTATAAATATAAATTTAGTTTATATTATAATATAATATCAAGTTTTTTAATTCATTTTTTTTCTTTAAAAAATAATTTAATTAAGAAATATACTTTAAACTATTTAAATAGTTATTTTAAAAATGGGACATATAACTCTTCTAAAAATATAATTTTTTATATATACACTTTTTAAAATATGTTAAAATATAGTTAAAGTGCAGTGTCAAAGTTAGTTACCATAAACTTATACTCTTAAAAACCTACTCCTAGTTTCATTTCAATTTATTAGTTTCATGTTTATTTATTGGTATAATAATTTGTTGAATGGACAGATATGCCTTCTTAAAATCATATATTTCCAGATCACTCAATTTATAGAGTGATATACATGATAACAAAACAAATTTTAGATCTTAGATCTTGCATAACTCTTTACAGGAGTGAGATTTTAAATCCGTTCTAATACCATAATGATATTCCAAGTTCTGGAAAGCATAATTGGGATAGAAGACAAAGACTCGGGATATTAGAATGGCTGCTATTGCACTATAGAAAGGAATATCACTTGCCTGAGCATATGATACAGGAGGACCTGAGTACAAATTACAAAACCATATATATCATTCACAACGATCTGAAAGTGCTGCTCACCATATTTTAAATCCGTTCTAATACCATAATGATATTCCAAGTTCTGGAAAGCATAATTGGGATAGAAGACAAAGACTCAGGATATTAGAATGGTTGCTATTGCACTATAGAAAGGAATATCACTTGCCTGAGTATATGATACAGGAGGACCTGAGTACAAATTACAAAACCATATATATTATTCACAACGATCTGAAAGTGCTGCTCACCATATTTTAAATCCGTTCTAATACCATAATGATATTCCAAGTTCTGGAAAGCATAATTGGGATAGAAGACAAAGACTCGGGATATTAGAATGGCTGTTATTGCACTATAGAAAGGAATATCACTTGCCTGAGCATATGATACAGGAGGACCTGAGTACAAATTACAAAACCATATATATCATTCACAACGATCTGAAAGTGCTGCTCACCATATTTTAAATCTGTTCTAATACCATAATGATATTCCAAGTTCTGGAAAGCATAATTGGGATAGAAGACAAAGACTCGGGATATTAGAATGGCTGCTATTGCACTATAGAAAGGAATATCACTTGCCTGAGCATATGATATAGGAGGACCTGAGTACAAATTACAAAACCATATATATCATTCACAACGATCTGAAAGTGCTGCTCACCATGAAAATAACTAAATTAATATAGCGAATAGCCAAAAAAAATATTTTCCCCGATGCATCAACCACCATATTGAAAAATCTCTTTCACCTGCTTGTAAAAAATGATTGCTCATAGAAGCTGATTTAGGTCATAGAAGATTCAATGCTCAGTAAAAAATGACTGCTGATTTAGGTCATAGAATCTTCAATGCTCAGGGGAGCTGATTCATTTTTTTTGCTTCGGCTAAAATGTAAAATTATAACAGAAAACAAAGAAACGAATTATTTATAATAGCACCATTAACATAGTTAGAAAACAGCGCAAAGAACATGATCAAGAAGGTTAAATCTGAAGATCCTCAATGAATTGGATATATAGATAAAACCTAATTACTCACTGAAAACTGCAATTCCATAGTCCAAAGAAGCAAATGTAATCGTAGTTGGATAATTTTACTGGTTCACTGAGTGAAAAACTTTACAAAAGAGATTCGCAAAAGAGCGTATCAACACATCGACTGCATTGACAACAATCCAACTTCAAACCATACGGGAGTAATGTCGAACTTCCAATAGTGTAAATTCATTTCATCATATCCTGTATGTTGTAGTATCTCTGTGGGTAAAATACAGTGTTTCAAAAATGTGCCGAAACTAAACAATAGTGACATGCTAATCTCCATGGTTAATATTTTTATGAAATGTAGCATTTAGATCAATTTTCTGTGGAAAATACTTCTTCAAATCTATGAGTCAGTGCAAGCAGCATGGAACATTTTACTATTCTGATATGCTTGGGCTAAAGATCGATAGAAGCATTGGGATGGCTCAAGGGCAGTCTCGCCATAGTAGGTGGTTCCACCCACCAGTCATCGCCTCGACATCTCCATCTCCGTGTAAAATAGAGTTTAGTAGATATGTCTTCTATTTGATTGCCTAATGACAGACATATCATTCCTGCAAGCAAATAAAAACTTAAACCATGATTATGATAAATATATACCCAATTGAGACTGTACAGGAAAATAAAAATAAAAATTCAGTCGTACTTGCATAAGAGTTTGTAACATATAGCTATTCACTAATTAAATAACCCTAACCATTATTCCTCAACACATAAAGGAATTTGAAAGGCCACCCAAACCTGACATCCAGGTTAACCACACATGTTTTATGCGTTAATAGAAACGCAATCGTCCTGACCATACCGACACACTTCACATCCATTAAAACCTGTCTAAGATGACACCCTCTACACATAGCTGAATTTGAAAGGCCACCAAAACCGGGCATCCAGGTTAGCCATGCGTGTTTTATGAGTTAATCGGAACACAACCGCCTGGTAAGTAACGAAACATGGCAATGAATCATTTTATACATATTATAATACGGGCTATTCCAAATAATTACTTCACCACGAATTACAGACCAAAGAATTGATCGCAGGTGTCATATTGTTAGGCGTTTAATTTTGGCCAGGTTTGGATGTGGCACTGCATGGCCGGTGTCATCATGGCAGGCATGAAACACGAGTTTTAGAACGCGCCATGGTAAAGTTTGATATAATGACACACCACATTATTACTGTAAAATGTAAAAAAATAATGTAAATATAAATGTGAAATCTGAAGTAATTTTTTCTGGATTTGCTTAACTATGATTCGTGGCATTTGATAAGTTGATTTAGTAAAATTTTAATCATGTTATGTAAAAGTGAAAAAGTAAACATGATAAATGGATGAATTGATAAATGCAAGAGAGTTAATTACACAAATCCCATTCATCCATTTGAATGTAAGACGAAGAATATGCCAGCATCTTAAATTCCTAACCATCAGATTAAATTTAGTAATTAAAAGAATGATTAATCTAGCAAGTCTGATAGGGGGGACCCTATGGAAGTAATAAAGAATGTTACAACATCACTGAAATCTGTCTCTTAAATAAATGCATATTTAACATTACATGGGTACCAATTCACTTAAATAAATGCATATTTAGCATTACATGGGTACCAATTCAGTAACACAGAATTGGCGTTAGTTACAAGGTACAACATTCTGGAAATATGTCCCTTAAATGACTGCAGATTTAGCATTACCTGGGTACCAATTCAGTAATGGAAGCATTGGCGTTAGATGCAGGGCCCAGAGGAGTGTGAGCAGAAGAAGATGCGGTTGTAGAACCATGTGACAAGCCATAACTCACAAAAGCAGGTTTTGTGGGATCCGGTAAATCCATAACGGAATCAGCTGAAAGAATCGAAGTGACTGTAGACATTGGTGGACGAAGTGATGATTCGTCCTGTGTACACAAAAGCCCAACATGAATGCATCTCAACGCTTGTTTTTCATCGCAAGTTTCAATTATTCCTGGATCAATCACTTGCACAATATTTCCTACTTCTTATGATCTCCATACCTGCATAATGGCAACTGATGCGTCATTCTCATAAGATATATACATGGTGAAGACATCCTTAGATGAACTGAATAACATGGTCTTAATATGCTCAGTTGGGAATACAACGGAAACATTATCTCACCCATCCTAAAAGAATCTGCATTTCAGATGACAAATTGTAATCCATGTTCTTTCTTCCTGTGATAATTTCGAGGAGAAGAACGCCAAAGCTATAGACATCAGTTTTTACAGATACTTGCCCCAACATAGCATACTCTGGTGGCATATAACCGCTGTATATACAAATTGCAATCTCAAATATTATAAAAAGAGACAAAAATTTAGAATTGAGCGATGAGAAGTTATTTTCAAAGAAAGCTGTAGTGGTAGGGAGTAGGCTAACTAGGAAGCAAACATACTTTTTAGGTAAATTTTAAGTATTGAATCGAATATCCATATATTTCAGAATTTTATTTTAGGGGTTTTGTTTTATTTTAAACCAACCCAAATATTCAGAAAATCCATCAAAATTCTAGATTAACATGAAACTTAAAAACAAGCAGATAAAAAACCTACTTGAAAAGTAACTAGCGAAAAAAGATTACTCCTAAGTTAAAACACTCCTTAGTGATAGATCCTACAAAGTAAAAGCTTAACCAAGAATGTAAATCCCAAAAACAAAAAATGTCATAAAGTACTGTCAATTCTCTTGAAATCAAATCAGCATTGAGTAAAACATATACATTGACAGTGTGTGAGCACGATGATTGTATTGAAAATCTTACTACGTTCCAACAACTCTTGTGCTGACATGAGTTTCTCCTTCAGGGAAAAGTCTTGCTAAGCCAAAATCTGCTATCTTAGGGTTCAGTTCCTCGTCCAACAACACATTGCTCGCTTTTATATCCCGATGAATAATCCGCGGTCGAGAATCCTGGTGAAGATAGAGAAGTCCACGAGCTATTCCCACTATGATGTTGTAACGCTTTGGCCAATCAACTTGGTTGCATTTGTCTGGGTCTGCATGCCATTAATTAATTAATTGACATCATCGGAATATGCTTGTTGAAACAACAATGTTTTTCTCTATACTTTCATAACAAAATGGAAGCCACTCACCGAATAGAATTTTATCAAGGCTTTTGTTGGGTAAGTACTCATAAATCAACAGTCTTTCTGATCCCTCTACGCAACAGCCCAATACACTCACAAGATTTCGATGTTGGATTTCGGCCCCAACTTTAACTTCATTTAAAAATTCTCTCTTTCCTTGCATAGATTTCAAAGACAGTTTTTTAACAGCTATTTCTTTTCCATCCGAAGTAGTTCCCTGAGGGATTCAAACAAGAGACTTAAGCTTAATTGTTTCTTACAATATTTGTGTTTTCAAACTAGTAATCAACAACCAACAGTCAATCGTGCAATGAGAAAAACCTGAATATTACTGTAATTTAAGATTGTAGAAGTCATTACAGGAAGCTTTCTTAGCCTATGTTACCTTGTATACAGGGCCAAATCCTCCTTCTCCGAGCTTGTTATCCTCATGAAAGTTTTTTGTAGAAGCTAGTAATGTTTCCATTGTAAATATTATTTGTCTATTATGATTGATGAGTGTGGCTTCCTCTATTTTTTCTTTATCTGTAATGTGAAAATAGGAAATATTAAAACAAAAAGAGCTTTAGGGTATTGTTTTTCATAGCTTCATAATTAGACACATAAGTGTATTGAATAACTGTGCAGCCATATAATCATATACACCTCTATATTCATCATAGTTAGATTGAATCAAAATCAAAGTTTTAGGGTATAGTTTTTTCTTATTTATTTTGAGAGATTTTTTTTTATTGATTTATAATGTAAAATTAAAAGATTGAAATTTTTAGGGTGTAGATGGGTATATGCTACCTTTCAATAATATAATAAATATAATAATATGCAGTACTTATGAGTTCAAATAATCATGTAGCAGCAGTACCTTCGTATCCCTTTCGAAATATGGCAGACTTCAGTCTTCTCCTGTTTGCGAACAGGCATACGGTTATAATGAGAACCAAACCACCCACAACACCTAAAATTATGGGTGTTTTGTTTGAAGACTTAGCTGGTCCTTCCGCAGGTTGTGGTGGAAGCACACTCAGATTAAAGAAAGTATATATTTCATAACGAAGTATGCAGCTTCGACTCCAATACTGAACTCCGGCTGTCGGATCAGACATGTTGATTTCGTTGATTGCGTATGATAGACATGTTGTGCAGTCCGCAGTAGATAAATCTCTGGTGCACTGGACCAGACCGTAAATCGTTTGAGAGATGGAGTCTAGAGCTGTACCGAAAGCAGATCGATTCGTTTGAGGTGCTGCTTCACCTGACAATTTCTTTAAGAGATTCTGAGCAGCCGCCTCAAAGTCAGTCGGGATAAAGACACCCGTGTCTCCCCCGAAGGGCTCATTGTAATGAGACCCTATAGTTGTGTCCAGTTTTCCTATGAAACTATAGTTTTCATAGCGTAAGAAGCAATTAAAAGGCCAAGTACAAGCGCCAACGGTCCCACATTTTTGTTGGATGGTAGTCGTTGCCAATTGCCAACAAGTGTAGCACTGGTCGACTGTCATGTCTGCCCTGCACTGGAAGAGGCCATATATTTTGTCAGGACTTTCGCCATACACGGAGCTGTTAAACCCAGTTTGGTTCGCCCCTTCAACAAGACTATCAAAGACACTTTTCCGATTGCCCTCAAACGTACTGCCTTCTTTATAGCTGCCGTTATCGCAACTAGTTGTCGGTACCTCTAACACTGCGTTGCAAATCTGTCCATGAAGAGTAATATTGATGAAGGCCGGAACAACAATAATGAAGTAGAATAACGTAATAGTTTGGCCGATCAGGAGAGAGCATGCAGAATCTCTTCCATGGAACTTCATATTCTTTATGAATCTGATTGCCATTGAACATGGAGAAACTGCATTGCATAGACATTGCATTGTATATTTATAATTATAATTAAAAAAACTTATTAATATATAAGAAATATAATTACTTGCTACCTCTCAAAAACAAATATAATTATTTACTTATTATTTTATTATTATTCCAATTATATTTATTTAATCCACTACTAGTCTAATTGTATTTATTAATTCATTATTTTACTTTCTAAATTCATTGAAAATTTAGATTGCCAACTAATCTTAAAATAAAACTTATATTAACCCGCTCATTGACAATGTAAAAATACTATAATCGTAAAATAAAGTATATAAAGTCAATCATCATGGAAGGCTGACATTCAACGCGTGTAAATTAGAATGACATGCGTGTTGATGACGCCATTAACCTGGTCCTTTCATGGCATGCTGGTTGATCACGGCATTAATCTAATTCTTTTATAGCATCAGTGTTGATCACGGCATCCGTCTAATTCTTTTATACCATCACTGTTGATCACGGCATCATTTTAGTTTTTCTATGGCATGTTACTATCTAACGAGTAGGAAAGAAAGGGCATATTATTAATTATTGATTTACTTGAACAGGTGTTTTATGAACAGTAAAGAAATAAAGGCTTTTGTTATTGATAGGTTTCACAAATGAACTTGGGATAAAGGGTTTGGGAAAAAGAATCACCATAAAAAATGCTTATTGCCCAATTAAGAACCAATTCTCATCAACTCGGTTGTGAAACTGGATGTTGGAAAAGACCAAAAGAAGCTTGGGAAGCACCTCCGCAAAAGTGGAAACAGAAAAACGTTTCTTTTAGAGTGTGAAGCCTTCAAAGACACTAAGGACAACTATATAAGTATCTTGACAACTAACTCTTGGAATAATTTATTCAGCTAGGGGACACTCTAGAAATTGCAGATGACTAAACTACAGAAATCAGTTTGTGAGAAGATCTGTCCCATAGACTATTGTTAACCTTGTGGACATTAAAATCATTTTTTTTCTTTTTTTCTTTTTGACATAAGATAAAAATGACACACTATCAATTATTAACTTAATATAGTATACATATCAATGCCCATACTTTCATGCATGTTTTAATTTCAATTTTATTTTTTCCCAACCAAATTTTTATGGAATATCTTAATTCCAGTGTTATTTTGTCCCAACCAAATTTTGTTTTGTCATGGGATGGTAGTTCTCCAACCTTATCTTTTTTCTTGTAATTAAACCAAAAAATTTTATCATTAAACCAAAAATTTGAAAGGCTTCGGAAGGTTCACATGGCTGCCCAAACAGGTGTTGACGTACAACACGAGGAACCCGCCTCCAAACCAATTCTGGCCCCAACGTGTTGAATGACCCACAGATTTATCATCGGTCGCTTACCGGATATCTACAGTGGCAAAGGCAAGGGAATTTGAACGAAGGGCAGGAGCAAAAATCAAAAATCAAAATTAAAATTGCACTCATCAAGGGGCTTTCCGTTGACACAAAGGCATTGATCAACAGATTGACTAACTGATTGACTGACCTCAAGAATGTATGCAAATTGTTTGAAGAAAGCTCTCAATAACAAGAAGCAGATGCGTGTTGTTTTAAAGGCAGTGGCAGACATCCAGGGACAGGGACAAGGGGCAGGGGCAGTGGGCTCATCTTGAGGGACAGTGGACAAGGACAATGGGCTAACAAAGGATAGGGACAATGGTCTAACAGGGACAGTGGGCAGAGCAACAAGTTTTCAGCGGTCAGACCAACAGATAGTGAAGGGTTAAGCATAAAACAGAGGGTCAGTTTTGGGTAGAGACTTTGATTTCCCTTAATAACATCATGACAATGGGACAAGAAACTTTAGAACCCGTGGAAACAAATGATATAGGGCAAGTGAAAATTGCCTCATCAACCAAAACTGGAAAGTGGGTTTGGGTTAATGCCAAACAGTACCGGGGCATTTTATAACGAAGACTAGCTCGTTTGAAATGGGAGGAGACAAGGAAAAAAAGGTCTCAAAGGGAGAGTACTTGGGTCCTTCGCAAGAAACAACATTCAAACAAGTCCTCTTTGCAAGTATGTGGCAACAAGTCCAAAGAAAAAGGAAAAGTCATTGATGATTATGCCTTATATAGTCCTACATCCACACCGCTCACTTGGTCATCTGATCTTTATGTGAAAGAACTGTTAAAGGTAAAAGAGAGGTTGGAAGTAGTAGAAGCTAAAGAGCTGGAAAGAGATTGTACAATACATAGAATAATAGCTAAAAACTAGGATTTAGCAGAAAGCAACAAAGTTCTGAAGGAGCAAGTGTCATTGCTACAGGAAGCTCTCCGAATGGGGAAAACAGAATGGCAACGCATGAAAGAGGAAGTGCAAAACATGAAGAAAATTGCAGTGGAGAATATAGAGGTGATGAATGCAAAGCCATCCCAGGATAAGGGGAAAGTAGTTACCCAAATAGACAACAATGAAGAGACATCAAGAGAAGAGAGGAAAGGAGATTCCACAAAACTCTCTAAAACCTGGGCTCAAATTATTAGCAATCCTTCTAAGAGGGAAGGAGAAAGAAACACTCAGGTTGGCAACATGCAAGACAGAGAAAGTAAAGAAATACATGATAGAGCAACAAACATAATTATGAAGGGGGTGAAAGATTATGGGAAAAATGAATGTACTCTTGACCTGGCAAGAGACTTCTTGAAAGACAAGCTCCAATGGAAAGGACAAATATGTCAAGCATGGAGAGTAGGTAAGCCTAACGGTGAGAGAGCCAGGCCCATAAAAGTCATCATGCCCAACTTGTGTGATAAAGAGATTATTCTAAGCAGGAAGCAGTTCTTGAGGGGTTCTCGGTTTTTTCTAGAAGAAGACTTAACTGTAAAACAACAAGAGGAAAGGAGGGACGAGATGACAAAAGTTAGGGCAGCAAGAGATGAGGGAAAAAAAGCATGGATTTATAAAGGTAAAGCTGTGATAGCGCAATTTGGACCTCCTTCCAAAACAAGGCAGCAAGACAATAACAAAG
>ML793210.1:403050-418036 GCA_009831015.1 Picea engelmannii | reverse complement strand
GTATGTCTTTTGTGCTCGTCCGGAAAAGTGGAAATAGAAAAACATTTCATTTTAGAATGTGAGGCCCTCAAAGACAACAGGAAAAATTATGTAGGTATTCTGGCAGCTAGTTCTTGGGATAATCTATTCAGCAAAGAGTTTGTTGAGAAGCTGGGAGCGATTATTGTAAAACTTCAAAGGAAAAGGGTTGAATACAAAATCTAGATGGAAAAAAAATCTGTCCCATAGGCTATTTTTAGCCTCGTGGACGTTAAAAATTCTTTCTTTCTTTCTTTCACAGCATGCCTTGACTACCATTTTGATTTTGTGAAGATGTATTAAGTAAGTGTATGTTCATCTTATTTTTTGTGTTTTTTTGGAGATTATCAATTTTTATAGTTTAAACTTTTTTTTTGTTTTTTTAATATATTTTTAGATATTTTTTTTTTCAAAATTAAATTAAAAATTAAAAAAATAGTTGAAATTAATATAGTAGTTTTTTCCCCGGGATGGGGTGCCACGCGGAAAAGAAGGGGCACGTGGAGGCGCGCAAGGAGAGGCCATTTATGGTGGCCAACCGCCCTCACACCATTGCCAGTTTTGAGGGCTCTCACCTCCGTCGGCCTCCGTCCATTGATGGGGCTTCTCACGCACGAGAACAGGCCGGCCAGCCAGAGCATTAAGCTCTCGGCTTTAATGGCTGCAACCATCGTTTATGCTATTATCCGCCTTATTGGAACCCATAGGATGTATTCGCAGCTCACAAAGCCGAGCAGGAACAGGAGTGTAGGAGACATCCTGGCATTAGTCCTCATTCTCACTATGCCGCGAACTAGAGGAAGACCCCGCAGAGGAGAAGGATGGTATGCGGCTGACTCCAGGAGGAAAAGACATAATCAGTTTGAACGGGCTCTGGTTCTGGCTAAGAGGAAAAGACGCAGGGAGACCACAGCAATGAACTCACCCCCCAGAACTTATGTCGAGGAAATTCCAACCATGGAACTCCCCCCGGACTTCTCTGAGAGTCGAATGTTTACGGTTCTGGATAATTGGAACCCCCCGGAATGCATTGAAGCAGCAGCACCACCGCCTAGCTCGAGAGAGGCACATGGTCCCAGCGACACTCCCAATGAAGAAATCGCCACCGGCCTGGTAGAGGAGGAGCTGCCAGAAAGCAACACCGACTCGCAATCACAGAGGAAGCCGCATGGTCACCAGGAGATGGATCCTAAGCAAAAGTTGTCGCCCTCGCCACCACTCCTTCACCCGGAGCACCTGAACTTAATCTTAGAGGTCTGCAGTATGGTGGATGACCAAATATTCAGGGTTGGCCGCGTTAGCCAACGCTTGGACATGTTGTACGCAGCCTACTCCAGTGCCACACCATGGTGACAATGCCCCACCTGCGCTCAACTCTATGCCATTCCTGTCAGCAGCGACAAGCCGATGGATGACTGTGAGGACTTCGGGAATAGGTTCTTTGGTTTAGCATTGTCTCCAACTCCTTTTCTTTTGATGTTTATCAGAGATGTATCTCTTTTAGTTAATAGCCTTGTTAGCGTTAGCATAGGCCTTACTAAACTGCTTATGAAAATGGACATGCACCCTGGTTTCCTCCGGGCAGGGTGGCGAAATGAATTGTTTGATTTTTCATGCTATTTTGGACAAGCCAGCTGTCTCGGTTTCCTGCACAGGCGAGACAGCTGGCACCTGTATGCCATGGTGTATTTCCTTTTTTGAAGTTTTAATATAACAGGATTCGCCTTTTTACTTATATATATATATATATATATATATATATATATATATATATATATATGCTTTTTTATTAAATTAAATTAATTTATATATTAAAAATGTAAATTAAACAATGCAAAATTGCAATTTTACAATTTTTACAACAATTGTATTACCAAATTATTCATTAAAAACACCAAATTAGTCATTAAAAACATTTGACTATCACATTCACAACCTACCAAAACTCTGATTTGATTTTGTTTGTGAAATTGTATGTATTACCGACTATGTAGGTTCACTATTTTTCTTCCTTTCTTATCACAGCCGCAACGACTCTGATTTTAAAAAATATGTTAATGTGTTAAAAAATATTAAAATAAAAGTTTATAATAAAGATGGTGTTTATCCTTTTTTTTTAAATAATGATTTTTATGTTGAGAATTAAATTAATTATTTTTTGAAATTTTAATTTTATATTTTAATATTATTGAAATACAAATTTTAATAATTATAATTTTTGTAAGTTAATGTAAAACTTTATAAAGTTATGTCTCATATTATTAAGGGTAAGGTATGTTAAAAATAAATGATGTTTATTCTCAATTTATTTTGTTTTACAAATTTTACAATTTTGTTTATTTTAAGGTGTTTTTGGCTAAATTCAACTCTTAATTTTACTAGTCAAAATTGTAAGTCCAATGTAATGATTGACTCATTCAATCTTTAAGATACACTAGACTCCAATTACCTTGTAGTTTTACAGTCCCTCTCAACTAGCGTAGATTTTACTCCCACCAACTTCACATTGAAAAACATCACCATATTCCTCGAGAGCATCCTCGAGAGCATCTTATTTGTTAGATCTACTTTTTGGAGCATGACACTCTAAGGACCACTTTATATTTCATTTCTCTCCCCACTATGAGATTATAGGAAAATTCTTTGTCTCTTCAGGAATTCACTTCTAGTTCTCTCCAAACACTCATGGCTTATGAGGACAAAAGATGTTTTTCCCTCTTCCTCTAGGGAATGTTTGACCCTCTACAACAATTTTTAACATGTATTAGGATGATTACCTATTATTTCTATCTCTCTCACTCTAGTAGGGAGAGGCCCCATGACCAACTTTCAAGCTCACGTGATAGACTTGCGAGGTGTCGTAGACATAATGATGGCCATGGCCTCACGCCCATTGGCCATTTCTTTGTGGCATTGAATGTTCGAAGTGATTCTTCAAAGCAACATGTCTCGTCTAGGGAACCTCGTTATTCTTGAACTTCTTTATTGTTCCCCATCTTATTGCGTTGGTACTTCCCAAATATTTTCTTCTTTTGCCTTCTTTTAGGTTCTTTTCCCCTCTGGATGAGCTTTCACGTTCCCCTTGTCATCTTTAAGATGGTAGAAGTCATTACATGAAGATTTTTTTTAGCCTACAGAAGATGGTAGAAGTCATTAGAGAATGCAGAATATTACTGTAATTTAAGATGGTAGAAGTCATTACAGGAAGCTTTTTTTTAGCCTATGTTACCTTGTATACAGGGCCAAATCCTCCTTCTCCGAGCTTGTTATCATGATGAAAGCTTTTTGTAGAAGTTAGTAATGTTTCCATTGTAAATATTATTTTTCTATTATGATTGATGAGTGTGGCTTCCTCAACTTTTTCTTCATCTGTAATGTGAAAATAGAAAATATTAAAACAAAAAGAGCTTGAAAATTTTAGGGTATTGTTTTTCCGGGCTTCATAATTAGACATAGAAGCATATGTTTCATAATCTGCAGTACTTATGAGCTCAAATAATCATGTGGTAGCATTACCTTCGTATCCCTTTCGAAATATGACATACTTTAGTCTTCTCGCGTTTGCGAACATGCATACAGTTATAATGAGAACCAAACCACCCACAACACCTAAAATTATGGGTGTTTTGTTTGAAGACTTAGCTGGTCCTTCCACAGGTTGTGGTGGAAGCGCACTCAGATTAAAGAAAGTATGATGATGATGATGATGACGATGAAGACGACGATGACTCCTCTAGTAGCCAATCACCAAGAGAAGGAGAATCCAGGGGAAGAAGATTCTTCTCAAGAGACAGAGGCAGAGGTAGAGAAATCAGGTGCTATATCTGTGGGAAGACAAGGCACATGTCTTGAGATTTTCCTGAAAACAAATCAGAAAACACCATAGGATCTCACATTGCAAAATCTCAAGAAAATACAACATAACCAACAGTGATATAAGAGACTCCTAAGATTGGAGAAGTACTCATGCTGAAAAGGGTCTTAATAAAATCAGAGAAAGAAATCCATGGACCAACACAAAGGAAGACCTTGGTCAAAACCACATGCAAATCAAGAGGAAAGGTATGCAAAGTGGTCATTGACACTGGCAATATAGACAATTTGGTTTCTACATAAATGGTGGAGAAATTAGGACTGTAAAAAGTGGCACATCCTACTTCATATAAGGTATCTTGGTTGCAGAAGGGTCATCAAATTTTGGTAAGTGAACAATGCAAAGTAGAAATTCAAATTGGTAGTTATAAGGATGGAATTTTGTGTGATGTTAAGCCCATGGATGTTTGTCATAATATTTTTTGGAGACCATGGAAATATGATAGGAAAGCAATGCATGATGGGAGAAAAAATACATACACCCTTGAGAAGAATGGACACAAACATGTGTTGCTACAATTGAAGGATGAAGGAACTAAGGAGGAAGTTGGTCCAAGTGTGTAATGTCCCTTTCCAAATAGGAGCTCCAGAAGAGGAGGCTTAATGGTCTAAACCACCCCGTTAGACTATAGCTACGGCCAAAGAGGGGTAAATAGGGTTACTAGAGGTCACTCCAGTCACAGGTGTTATATTTGGAAAGTGACATTGAGCTAACAAGGGTTAAAAGCGCTTTTAAGTCATTATGAGCTAAAAATAGAAGTCAACAGTGAATTAGGGTTTCAACAGTGATTTAGGGTTTCAACATGATTTAGGGTTTTGGAAAGCTATAAAAGAAGGGTCAGCGACCTAGTTCATCATTATGGAGATTATGACTTGTCATTGAGGAGAAGAGGCGCATCTCAGGAGAGATAGTTCAACGTATTCCAAAAGGAAGACACTAGTTGGCTTATTTCGGTGTTGAAAGACACACCCTAGTCACTGGGAAGATCATCCAGGTCTTCCATCATTCTTCATTGATTCTGCATTGCTCCCATATTCCGGGTATTATCTTTTAGTTGCTTATTTGTATTTCGGCTAAGATCCTTTTGTCTTTTGATCTAGCCAAGTATTGTTATTTTATTCAGCCGTAGTTTCTTATTTATATTCCGGCTAAGATCCTTTGTATGTTGATCTAGTCGAGTATTGTTAGTTATTCAGCTACATTCAACAATTTTGTAATCCACATAGATATCATAATACAAACTTGCATTCCTTTGTCGTGTTTATTATTTGTATGATCATTTATATGCTGTAAACCTTTGATCCTACACACACATTAGCAACGTTTCCTAGACTAGCTAAGTCGGGAACATTACAGTGGTATCAGAGCTTTAGTCCTGCCAGCCTGTGACTAAAGACAATGAGTGCAACAGTAGACCTAGAGGGCCGTGAACACATAGGTGATGAATATCTCACTTACAACAAGCATCAGGAAAGAAGGCATAGGCCTGATTTTCCCCCTTTTCCTCCTAGCTCAGAGGAAGAGGAAGAGGCACACAGAGAAGCAGAGAGAAGGGAAAAGCGTGAGGCTGAGCACAAGGCAAAGAGGATGCTAGGAGAAAGATATGAGTGACCAGAGGGTAGTGGCAAGGCCCCTGTAGATCCAGAGGCATATTTTATGCAGGTTATCATCGATATGTTAGCTAGTCAACGGACCATGTCTCGGTCCTTGGCACAAGTGGTTGATAGATTGGCCAGATTGGGCACCCCAAATACACATCCCACATGTAGCACAGGCGAACTCAGGAGCAAGCAGTAGACCCCAGTCACCCTCTCTCACATACACCTCTGCGAGTAGGATTCCTAGACCCTTGTTTCCCAGTTTCCAGAGGGCACCCCCGGTAGCAGCACCGCCACAAATAGCACAGAGGCCACCCACTCATGTTGACGACATTGCAGAGTATATGAGGGAGTACGCAGCATTGGGTCATGACTTCCATCAGGACATGACCTTAGTCTAGTACTGTGGACTCAGACTCAAGAACCGCCCTAGAGAGTCGCAGAGGGGAGGACCACAACAAAAACAGGGGAATATCCTCGATTTCATCCCAAAAGTTGGGAAACTCACCATCCTTTCTTTCGATGGATCGTCCAAATACACCGCTAGATCTTGGGTACAGAAGCTAGACACGTATTACAAGCTCAACCAGATGACAGAGACAGAGGCCATTAGTTTCGCGAACTTACACTTGGAGGGTGAGGCACACAAGTGGTGGTATCATGGACTGGTGACATTGGGTCACAGTCACATCACCTCTTATAGGGAGTTTACAAATAGGCTCATGGATAGGTTTGACAGGAAGGATCCCAAGATACACTTCAGGGATCTATCCCTGTTGAGACAAACTGGCACAACAAAGGCGTTCATCACAAAGTTTCAGCGGGTAGCCGTGGCAGTGATAGATATATTAGAACCCGAGATGATCATGCTATTCACAGAAGGACTCACAAAGCCTTTGAGAGGATGGGTGAAGGCATACATGCCTCCCACTTTTCAGGATGCCATCCTTCGCACTCGAGATCTGGCAGGCTCAGTGCCAAAGACTAAAAATTTCTCCAAACCATTTGTGCCCCAGAGGGATCAAGACAGGAATCCATTCCAGAGAGAATGGAAGGGAAAGGATAAGTTGGATGATGAGACTAGGCGAGAGCTTATGAGGAATAAGCTTTGCTTCAGCTGCAGAGATCCTTGGGTCCTAGGCCACAGGTGCATGGGCAAGGGAGAGATTCATTATATTGAGGTAGCAACAAACAACGTGGACAGTGAGGAGGAGGAGCAGGACAACGGATCCACTAGTTCAGAGGAGGAGTCAACACCAGTAGAGGAGCAACTTCCCCGTAGACCACCGACACCAGTAGGATCCCATCCTCCAATAGTCCCACAACCGCCAGAGCAGGCTAACAGGAGGAAACTAGCAAAGGGAGGAATCATAGTGACCCTTTCCGGTGTTCCCAGGTATGATACCCTCCATATCAGAGGGATTATTCATGGGCAACGGGAAATCTCCATGATAGATGGTGGGGCCACCCACAACTTCATCGACACTTCACTAGTATGGAGACAGAAGGACCTCAGTGAGCGCCAACAGAAATGGGTGACGAAGGTATAGGAATTCAACTTTGACATAGAGTATGTCAAGGGGAAGAAGAACATTGTGTCCGATGCACTATCGAGGAGACCTGCGACATGTTCTTTGATGGAGATTTCAGTAGATTGGAAATCCCACTTGTTAGTGGAATATTCCAAGAACAAGTTCTCTTGTGAGGTGATGGATGGGCAGATACAGGATGACCAGTATAGGGTCATTGAGGATGTCATATTTTACAAGGATAGAGTCTACTTGGTGCCAGATTCATGGCTTAAGAAGAAAATCCTCACCGCAGTTCATGATTCACCTCTAGAAGGCCATCAGGGTTTTTTCAAAACCTACAGACAGATCAGAGAGAGGTTCTCATGGAAGGGCCTCAAACAAGATGTTATGAGACACGTCAATGAGTCCATGACTTGCCAACAGAACAAGTCAGCACATGCTCTTCCAGCACAGCTACTTCAGCCACTCCCCATTCCAGAGTAGAAATGCGAGAGTATATCTATGGACTTCATCACCGGTCTACCCAAGGTCCATGGTAATGACTGTATCTATGTAGTGGTCGACAGATTGACCAAGTTTTCTCACTTCTACGCCATACCGACAGAGTACAATGCAGTTCAGGTAGCCGAGCTTTTCTTCAGGGAGGTCTTCATACTTCATGGGTTGCCAAAGAACATTGTCAGTGACAGGGACAGTCGGTTCATAGGGACATTTTGGAGAGAGTTGTTTTGGTTGGTGGGGATAGAGTTGACACCTAGCACTAGCTATCACCCTCAGACAGATGGGCAGACCGAGATTTTAAACAAGTGGGTTGAAGGGTATTTGAGGAACTATGTAGGAGGACAATAGAGAACGTGGGTAAAGTGGTTACATTTAGGGGAACATTGCTACAACCCCACCTTCCACATGTCCATTGGTATGACACCCTTCCGAGCATTGTACGGATATGATGCTACCACTTTGGTAGACTTGGTATTCGGGGAGAGAAGAGCTCCCAAGGCCAAGGATTGGATCATAGAGAGTCAGGAGATTCTCAAATTGTTGAAAGAAAACCTGCAGACAGCGCAAAACCGACAGAAGATAAGCGCGAACAGGCACAGGATAGAGCGCAAATTTGAGGTTGGAGATTTGGTTTTCTTGAGACTCCAACCCTACAAACAGTCATCTCTGAAGAAGAGTGGAGCCGAGAAGCTCAAGCCCAGATTTTATGGTCTTTACAGGATCATGCGCCGAGTAGGCGAGGTTGCTTACGAGCTAGAGCTTCCAGAGGGGAGAAAGATTCATAACGTGTTCCACGTGTCTTGACTCAAAAAGGTAGTGGGACAATTCATTAACACATCAGAGGAGCTTCCCCCATTGGATGAGGAGGGACAATTGGAGTTAGTTCCAAAGGAGGTTTTGGAGTTCCGGGAGCGGAAACTAAGGAGCAAGGTCATCAGAGAATGTTTGATCAGATGGAGAGGGCTTCTAGTAGAGGATGCTACTTGGGAGAGCGAGTAGGTGTTGCAACACCTTGGACTGGTATTTCTTGAGGACAAGCAATTTCGGGAAGGGAGGACTGTAATGTCCCTTTCCAAATAGGAGCTCCAAAAGAGGAGGCTTAATGGTCTAAACCACCCTGTTAGACTATAGCTAGGGCCAAAGAGGGATAAACAGGGTTAATATAGGTCACTCCAGTCACAGGTGTTATATTCAGAAAGTGACATTGAGCTAATAAGGGTTAAAAGCGCTTTTAAGTCATTATGAGCTAAAAATAGAAGTTAACAGTGAAGTAGGGTTTCAACATGATTTAGGGTTTCAGTAGTGATTTAGGGTTTCAGCATGATTTAGGGTTTTGGAAATCAACAACGAATTAGGTTTTCAGCATGATTTAGGGTTTTGGAAAGTTATAAAGGAAGGGTCAACGACCTAATTCATCATTATGAAGATTATGACTTGTCATTGAGGAGAAGAGGCACATCTCAGGAGAGATAGTTCAGTGTATTTCAGGAGGAAGACACCAGTTGGCTGATTTCGGTGTTGAAAGACACACCCTAGTCACCGGGAAGATCATCCAGGTCTTCCATCATTCTTCATTGATTCTGCAGTGCTCCCATATTCTGGGTATTATATTTTAGTTGCTAATTTGTATTCCGGCTAAGATCCTTTTGTCTTTTGATCTAGCCGAGTGTTGTTATTTTATTCAGCCACAATTGCTTATTTATATTCTGGCTAAGATCCTTTGTATGTTGATCTAGTTGAATATTCTCAGTTATTCAGCCGCATTCAGCCATTTTGTAATCCACAGAGATATCATAATACAAACTTGCAGTCCTTTGTCGCGTTTATTATTTGTATGATCATTTATATGTTGTAAACCTTTGATCCTACACACACATTAGCAGCGTTTCCTAGACTAGCCAAGTCAAGAACATTACAAAGTGTACTACTCATGAGTGGGAAATAACTTTTGCAGGAGGTCAAGAAGGAAGAAGAAATGCAGTTTGTTGTTGTTGGTAAGCCGAGAGTAATTCTCACTAGCACCACTATAAATGATTTACCTATTGAAGTTCATGCATTGTTAGATGAATTTGCTAATATAATAGTTGATGAATTGCATGATAATTTTCCTTTTATGATCCAGGTGGATATTCGTGGCCATCCACCTGCTCCAAATTCCAATTCGCTCATCTGGACAATTTTTAGTTCGACACGTTTCTTTGTAATGGGGAAATTTATTTTTAACTGTGGGTTATGCACTTACGAGGCTATCCTAAATCCATACACAAGATCCAAGTGGATATTGGTGGCTGCCCACCTATTCCAATTGGCTTATTTTGGAAGTTTTCATGTCAGTACATCTTTCTCTACTTCCAACGCTGTTTTGGGGCTCTAAATAGTGTTTTCTTGTCTTGCCACAATCAAACTATAGATAGAGTCAAAGTTTGATGGCATAATGCGTAGATATTGAAAATACCTTTCCAACGGGCTATCACATGCCTAAAACAAAGATCGTATGCAAACGTTACGACCCCGGGAAGTTAATGTACTAACTTACATCTATGTAGTAACTCATGATGGCGACGACGACGACGACGATGACGACGACGACGACGACGATGATGACGACGACGACGACGACGATGATGATGATGATGATGATGAAGACGGGATGATGATGATGATGATGATGATGATGACGACGAAGACGACGATGCGATATGATGATGATGATGATGACGACGACGACGAACAACGATGACGACAACGATGATGATTAACGTCCACTAAGAGTAAGGTATGTTAAAAATAAATGATGTTCATTCTCAATTTTTTTTTTTTACAAATTTGTTCATTTCAAGGCGTTTTTGGCTAAATTCAACTCTTAGTTTCACTAGTCAAAATTGTAACTCCAATGTAATTATTGACTCTTTCAATCCTTAAGATACACTAGACTCTAGTTACCTTTTAGTTTTACGGTCCCTCTTACCTAGGGTAGAGTTTACTCCCATCAGCTTGACATTGAAAAAAATCACCAGTGCGTTTTAGATCCTGACACTCTAAGGACCACTTTATATTTCATTTCTCTCCCCACTATGAGATTATAGGAAAATTCTCTTCAGGGACTCACTTCTAGTTCTCTCCAAACACTCATGGCTTATGAGGACCAAATATGTTTTTCCCTCTTCCTCTAGGGGATGTTTGACCCTCTACAACAATTTGTTACATGTATTAGGTTGATCACCTATTATTTCTATCTCTCTCACTCTAGTAGGAAGAGGCCCCATGGAAAACTTCCAAGCTTATGTGATAGACTTGTGAGGTGTCGTAGACGTAATGATGGCCATGGCCTCACACCAATTGGCCATTTCTTTGCGACTTTGAATGTTCGAAGTGCTTCTTCAAAGCAACATGTCTAGTAGGAAGAGGCCCCATGGCCAACTTCCAAGCTCATGTGATAGACTTGCGAGGTGTCGTAGACGTAATGATGGCCATGGCCTCACACCCATTGGCCATTTCTTTGCGGCTTTGAATGTTCGAAGTGCTTCTTCAAAGCAACATGTCTAGTAGGAAGAGGCCCCATGGCCAACTTCCAAGCTCATGTGATAGACTTGCAAGGTGTTGTAGACGTAATGATGGTCATGGCCTCACACCCATTGGCCATTTATTTGTTACTTTGAATGTTCAAAGTGGTTCTTCAAAGCAACATGTCTAGTAGGAAGAGGCCCCATGGACAACTTCCAAGCTCATGTGATAGACTTGCAAGGTGTTGTAGACGTAATGATGGTCATGGCCTCACACCCATTGGCCATTTATTTGTCACTTTGAATGTTCAAAGTGGTTCGTCAAAGCAACATGTGTAGTAGGAAGAGGCCCCATGACCAACTTCCAAGCTCATGTGATAGACTTGCAAGGTGTCGTAGACGTAATGATGACCATGGCCTCACACCCATTGGCCATTTCTTCGCTGCTTTGAATGTTCGAAGTGCTTCTTCAAAGAAACATGTCTTGGCTAGGGAACCTCGTTTTTCTTGAACTTCTTTATTGTTCCCCTGTATTGATGCTTCCCAAATAGATGTAAGGCCCATAAGAGTGTGAGGTAAAGAGACACAACATCAAGATAAAAATATAAAGAAAAAAACGCATAGCATGATTATAAAGAGAGAAAAAAAAACTAATTAAAAAAAATTAAAGAAGATGCTCAACTCTTAAGAACAATTACTCTTTTTTACTTATGTCTAATTTAATTTTAACAATCATTTAATAAATCTCTTAAATAATATTTATAAAAATCATATTAAAAGAGAGCGTGCAGAATCCCTTCCATGAAACACTTCCATATTCCTTGGGATTCTGATTGCCATCGAACAGGGGAGAACGTGCAGTACATAGACATACCAATAATGCTACAAAATTTTATTCTCTTCTGCCCCGTCTGCCCATGTGGTTAATCCATAAGAACGATATCACGTGGTCAATTGATATTTATAATTAAAACTATAGTAGTTTGTAGCTTATGGATGGTAAGTCGGTTGGTCAGCTTAGTTCATGTGATTTTTTAAAAAAAATTGACCTCTTCAAATTTTTGAAATCATGAATTTTTTTTTATAACAACTTCAACTTAGATCACACGATATGAATTGATTTAAGTGCAAAGTAATCAACTTTATTACAACTTGTACTTCATAATGTATGAATTGATTTAATTACTTACTAACTAATCATGTATGCTGATGTTTAATTTATAATTTATTAATTTAATAATAATCATATAATGATTTTAAATATAAATAAAAATTAATTAAAATATTTAACAAATCAATAAATAAAAAAATTCAATTTTATTTAATTATAAATTAATTAAAAAACATATAATTCATAAAAACAAATTCAAATTAATTTGATAAATTAATAAAAAAATTATAACTCATAAAAATATATTTTACAAGAGAGTTGTCAAACATTAATTTTTTTTTTTTTCTCGTGATTCATGGTATGCATGGCATGTTTTAATTTCGATTTTGTTTTAACATTAATTTTTTTTTTTTCTCGTGATTCATGGTATGCATGGCATGTTTTAATTTCGATTTTGTTTTATTTTGTAGCTGAGTTGTCAAACATTATTTTTTTTCTCGTGATTCACGGTATGCCTTGACTACCGATTTGATTTTGATTTTTTTTTTTGGTCATGGAACATGGAACTTGAGTTGTCAAACCTTATCTTTTTTTTTTTTGTGATTCATGACATGCCTTGAATATCATTTTGATTTGTTTTGTGGGACTGAGTTGTCAAACCTTATTTTTATTTTTTTCCTTGTGATTCACGATATGCCTTGATTATCATTTTGATTTTGTGAAGATGTATCATTTTGATTATTATTATCATTTTGATTTTGTGAAGATGTATGTTTATTTTATTTTATTTTTCATGATTTTTAATTTACTTTGTTTAATTTTTTTATTTTTTATCATATTTTCCAATACTTATGTCTAAAATTTGAATCATAAATTTTTAAAAATAATTAAAATTACAGATTTTTAATGGTTAAAATTATATATTTAAATATTTTTTTTTAAATAATCAATTTTTATATTTAAAAATATGATTTAAACCACACAATTTTTTAAAATTGGGTATTAAAATATGTTACCCAATTTTAAGTAACAATTAAAAATTAAAATAAAAAGTTTCAAGTAATAATTAAAAATAAAAAATATAACGTTTGGAACCTACCAAAACTTCGACTATACCATTCACAACTACCAAAACTCTGATTTTGATTTTGTGAAATTGTATGTATTACTCTCGATGCATGTTCACTACCTTTCTTACTAGCGATGGATGTCAATTGTAGAGTGACCATATATCCTTGACTTTTGTTTTAAGGAGTTCACACTTCACTCCTTCCTTGCCTATTTAGAAAGTTGATTTTTTTTTTTTTTTCAATAAATTTGTTGCCCCTTTCGAATGCAGAAATGTAGAAAAGTGGCAAGTTTTTAAAGGTCAAAACACTTCACTCCATCCTTGACTATTTAAAAAGTTGATTTTTTTTTTTTACATGTCAATTTAAAATGTAGAAAAGCAACATTTCATTGTGCGTTTCCTAAATTGTAATTTATTGAATGTGTAATATTAATGTGTGAAAAAATATTAAAAATAAAAATTTATAATAAAGACGCTTAAATAATAATAATAATAATAATGTTTATGCAAAAAAATTAAATTAATTAATTTTTAAAATTTTATTTTTATATTTTAATATTGTTGAAATAAAATTTTTAATAATTTTAATTTTTATAAGTTAATAGTTAATGTTAAACTCCATAAAGTTGTATCTCGTATTATTAAGGGTAGGACACGTTAAAAGGAAATGATGTTCATCCTCAATTTATTTTGTTTCACAAATTTTACAATTTTATTTATCCCAAGGTGTTTCTGGCTAAATTCAATTCTCAATTTCGCTAGTCAAAATTGCAACTTCAATGTAATGATTCCGTCATTTAACCTCTGAGATACACTAGACTCCAATTACCTTGCACTTTTAAGGTCCCTCTCACCTGGCGTAGAGTTTACTCCCACAAGCTTCGCATTGAAACAAATCACCATATTCCTCGAGAGCATCATAATTGTTGGATGTGCTTTCTAGAGCCTGGCACTCTAAGGACCAATTTATATTTCGTTTCTCTCCCCACTGCAATATTGGAGGACAATTCTTTGTCTCTTCAGAGATTCACTTGGTTCTCTCCAAACACTCATGGATTATGAGGACCAAAGATGTTTTTCCCTCTTCCTCCAAGGGATGTTTGACCCTCTAGAACAATTTCTAACATGCACTAGGTTGAATACCTATTATTTATATCTCTCTCACTCTAGTAGGAAAATTCCCCATGGCCAACTCCGAAGCTCATGTGATAGACTTGTGAGGTGTCATATATGTAATGATGGTCATGGCCTCACACCCATTGGTCATTTCTTTGCAGCTTCACTAGTAGAATTTGACAAATAAATGACTACATGACTAAAACTTTTAGTCACGACAACTAAAAATGACTAAATTCTATTAATTTTTTGGAACATGGCTATAAATGACTAAAATAAATGACTAATTTGATCGTTGGGTAAAAAACACAACTAAATAACTAATCACACTAATAAAAATGACTATTACTCCTCTAAACTAACATTTGGTAATTTGGACATTAATGTATATTACTTCTTGTTATATACCTTATGGTTTCTATTAAGGTTCATTATATTAGAAAAATTGGTAATCTATTCTTCAAAAAACAAGAAGGTCGAGACTATTACATATATGCTAGAGTGAAATCTACAACATCTATCCGGTTTGATCCATGGCATATTCCTGAGCGATGAAATTATATTGATTAAACCAAAATCGATCTACAGGGTAGAGTTACTCCATTATGAAACTTTACTATCAAATATGGAGTCCATTCACTCATGGAAGTTTTCTGTCACAACT
>ML793210.1:346816-400372 GCA_009831015.1 Picea engelmannii | reverse complement strand
GGTGTGGTTGTAGGGATGTAACAGATTCTAGGTTTTCTGATTTCTATTTTTTTCTTGAAATAGGAAACTAAATTAATAGAGGAATGCAAAACATCAAAGATGGATCAATGTTGAAGGTTGACTATGGATGAATACCATGGATATGATGAGAGAGTAGCTGACGAGAAGATCATGGAAAAATATCCATGTCCATGTAATGATTGTCTTGGTGGAAAGGAGAAAAAAAGAAATGTCATTTTCCAACATATGATAAGATATGGGCATAGTGGTATACACTCTTGGGAATAAAATTATTATGAAGATATGATAGAATTGAAAACTAAGTGCGAGAGATGAAGAGGAAACAAACATAGATGAAGTGGCATCAAACATATATTAAGAGGAAATAATGTTAGACTAAGGGTTTGAAGTTGATAGAATGTTGAATGAGGGTCTAAACAATGATTGGGCCAAGTCGATGGAGGATGCATTAAAACCTTTATATGCTAATTGCAAGTTAAGTCATTTGAAAAAAATCCTTCAAATTATTAACTTGTAAATGGTGTTTGGCTGGATAAATGAGAGTGTAGATCCATTATTGGTGTTATTAAGTTCATTGTTACCAACCGACTCCAGATTGCCAATAAAACAAAGTCAATGTTAAAAGAAAATCACTAAGGTAGGATTAGGGTATGAAAACATCCACACATGTGTGAATGGTTGTGTATTATTTCACAATAATATTGCAAGTGAGAGTGAATGTCTGAAACGTCATGAAGCGAGGTATAGACCAAGGTTGAAATCAGATGTAGTTCCTAGAAATGTTCTTCACAACTTTCTGATAATCCCACGATTACTCCAAATGTATAGGTGCAGAGACAATGCTGAAGTTATGCAATGGCATGCCCAAAATAAGAGCATCGATGGAAAACAACGACATTTTCTTGATTCTAAGACGTGGATGGAATTTGATAACAAATGGCTTGATTTTACTCAAGATCCTTGTAATATAAGGTTGGTTTTGGCTCTAGATGGGGTGAATCCATTCTCATATCGAAGTACTAAATGGTCGACTTGGCCAATGTTTTTAATAAATTATAACTTGCCTCCATGTTTAGCAACTACACCATTTTTCTTAATGCTATCATTGATTATACCAGGAAAGAAAAGTGAGACCTCAGATACAATCGATGCTTATTTAGAGTCGTTATATGATGAGCCAATGGAATTGTTGAAAGGAATTGAATCAATTCAAAATTCACTTTAAGAGCTTCCTTATTGTTTACGATTCACGATCTTCCTACATATGGCACATTGATTGGTCTCACTATTCATGGATACCATGGATGTCCTGCTTGCAACTTTAAGGATTTTGTGAAGAACTCAAGAAGTTTGTGTAAGTTCATTTATTGTGAACATCATGCTTACCTTAAAATGGATCATCCATATCATCGACAAAAAGCATGTTTCAATGGTCAATAAGAGAATCGTGAAGCACCATTGCTAATAACGGGTGATTACATTGTTGAGAATGGACATAAAAGAATGTCATTTATTGAAAATGATGGGATTGCTAGTAATAGAGATGATCCATGTAATGAAAGAAGTGTAAAACGATTGTGCATATTATATAAGTTTCTATACTTTAAGGATATATCCATTAGGCATACTATTGACTTTATGCATACTAAGAAAAATATAGCCTATGCTATTATAAAAACTCTTTTTCGGTGCTTCTGATACTATTTCATCATGTGAATACTTTCGACAACTAAAGATTCGTTGAAATATTTGGGTTGAAAAATATGATGATGAAAAATATAGAAAACCTAGTGCTCCTTATGTCTGGAAAAAGGAACAATGTGCACAATTCTTACAACTGATGTTTCAAACTCGCTTTCCTACTAGATATGTAAGTAGTAGTATTAGAAGCCAAACTGACATTAATAGCTTAAGAGACCTCAATACCTATGACTATCATGTCATAATCGAGAATATTTTACCTATTGTGGTAAATATATCAAATTTGGCAAATGGGCCAAGATTGGAAATTATAAGGTTGGGCCTAATGTTAAAGAGAATGAGTTTACATGTATTACATCCTTTGAATTTTGATAGTTTGAGGGAGGAGGTTGTTGAAGTCCTCTGTCTATTGGAACAAGAATTTCCACCAACAATCTTTAACAGTTCTATGCATCTTTTGATACATCTAGAATATGAACTAAAGCATTGTGGCCCAGTAAGATCAAGATGGATGCATCCTATAGAACGATATATGGAGGTTTTGAAAACATTTGTTTGTAATAGGGAAAAATAGGATGGAAACATGTCTGAGGGATATTCAATGCAAGAGGCCATGAGATTTTTCACATAATATATGAAGGATTTTAAAAATGTCAATTGACGTGTATGGGGTGATGATGAAGATGATAAAGTTTCATGTGAAGTATTAGAAGGCAATGAATGTCGCTCCAAGCTATCACATCAAGAAAGAAGTGTGATACATTCCTATGTTCTTCAAAACACATCTTTGTTCGACAAGTGGCATAGGTAAACAAAATTACACAATAATTTATTTACTCAATTTCATTTATACATTTATATTATTAATATTACTATTTGTACATTAATATTTTATGTAAAAAATATGAAGAAGAGAATCAAACATGGATGCAACATCGACCTCAAAAGTGCATGAAATGTCATGATTTGATTGGAGGTGATTCTTTTCCAAAATTTGAAGAATGGATTTCTAATGTAGTTAGTGATGCAAAAGAAGAAGGTCAAGATATAACAACAGAGGAAAGTGAGCTTTCACAATATCCACATTTATGAACTACATGTTTTGGTGGAATGTGTGTCTATGCAGTCATTTAAGAGTGGAAGAAAAATACAAAGGAAAGACAAATTGTGATAGTGTTGTTAATATTGTTGAGTTTCTTCATGAAATTGAGAAGAAATTGTGTTGGATTCGTTGAAGAAATGATTCAAGTGGATTTTGGTGAAAATAGTCCTATATTATTAAAATGTAAGTGGATCTGACCATCCACAATACAACTTGATGAATATGGATAAAACCTTTGAAATTTGTAATTAGAATAATAACAACCCACCTTGGCCTTCCACCTGAAGTTGTTTCTTCCCCTCTAAGGACCCTTCATTTGTGACTTTCCTTTGAACTTGGGGAGAAATGGGTTTATTTTGTGCCCTCAAGACCCAAAAATATAACAAGGTCCAACCGAGGTCCACATTATTTCTAAATTTGTAAATGAGGACCACACAAACATTGATAGAGTAGATCCATAGGAGAATCTACAAGATGTAGCCCTACATAGGACAAATTTTTAATAATATTTTACAGTTCTTTGTATTATTATAGTATGAATACCTTCATCTTATTTTGGAGGGACTTTTGATACACTTATTTTAATAATTTTGACACCATTTTTGAAATTGTTGTGATACTTTGGGTTTGTAAATGATCTGAACATTGTGTATAGTATAGAGACTAGTTATGAGGTTTCCCTTGATATGTTTTCTGGATCAATTTTAATAGTGAAGCTATCCATAGGGATGTATATGATCTGAACTGTATGTATAGTATAAAGGATGTTCTTTAAATGCAATATTGATCAAAAAATGGATAGAACCTATACAACACTTGATCTGAAAAATATCACTAAGTTCAATGCTACTTCCTTATTCCAAAATATTTCATTCACAGTGCTTATAGCATGGAAGTGATTTATCTTACTCAAACCAACACTTTAATTGATGATCATAACTTACATAATTCATCTTACATAAGCAAACGTGGAATCACTTTATTAATGCTCAAATGCTTCAAGTACAATAAAAGGAATTTAAAATACAAGAGTTGAATACGCCTTTTAAATATGCTACTCGAATGTAGAAAAGGACATCACCCTTGCATTCCTCTTGAAAAAATGAGAAATGTGAGCATAAAGTCAACTATATTCTTCTTACAGTGCCCCATAATCCACTTGGAATGCAAAATAACACAATGACTTTTTTGCTTCTTTTCTCAAATGCATAAACGGAGTGCATCGTTGAATTCTTGGTGAAAAATCATGAAAAACTGATATAAAATACTTGATATTCTGTCAAGGTACCATTTGCTATGCTTTATGATGTAGCCTCATATGCCTTGTACCATCGACATGCATTACAAGACCAAAATCTTTGCATAAAATTGTGTGGAACAAAAAAAAAATTCTGTGTCCAAAGCCTTGGAAAGTGAGTACAGCCTTCAAGTGCATTCCCATTAAATATGGTAGCCTCCAAAACCGTACCCAAAATAGTTGGAAACAATATGCTAAAATTAGCGAGAATCTCCGCTATATCTGGAGTGGTTCGTGTAGTGGTTAAAACTGTCCACTAGAATAATGGAGGTTCGGGTTAGGTTGTGGAAACCCTTGCCACAGTCTCCTAGGTTTCTTTCCGCCTACGGTCATTTGGGGTTTTTAGGATTTCTTCTGGCGGTCTCAAGTCTATCTCGTTAGATTTATGCCCTCAAGATGTTAGGTATGGATGATGAGGATGAAATCATCGAATTTTCAGAGGATCCTATGGAGGGCCATCTCATATGGAGTGGGACAGGTGTTTACAAGTATGCATTTGAATCAAATGTTATTTTCATGGAGTGTGTTTTGGGATCCAGTATGTTGCCATCAAAGGAAAATGAATGAATCAGACCCAACATTTAGAGGTATGGAAAAGCTAAATTCTCAGAGTATATAGCTGATGTTCCTCCAGAAGTAGCTTTAGCGTGGGGTTCAATAGGTGGGTTGGATACCCCTTTCCCATGGAAGATATCAAAGGAGAAAACACTTGAGGGTGTGAGGGGTCTCTCCCCATGGTATGAATCTCTCCTTCACCCCTCCTCAAGGTTTTTGAAAAATATCCGTGAAGAGGAATATAGTGATTTTGAGCTTGGAAACTCCTTACCTTTGTCGCTTTAGGAAAACCCTAATTTTCTCACGAGGAGCTCCAACTTCCCTACTCTTTATTTCACTCAGATCAAAACCCTTCTCCCTGTCGACTGAATTCAGGACCGATGATACAGACTCAGTAAATTTTCATAATGTTTCTTGGATTCTATAGTAATGTGGTTGAAGTAGTGGAAGTAGTATGCCCTAGTAAAGAGATATTGACGACAAGGATTTCAGGGGGGAAAGATTGTGGGAAGGATTTTGGGAAATATTTTGGCGCTAAGTCAATTTCCCAACACAGAAGGAATAGAGGGGTTAAATTGAGGACCCCTCTCAATATGGTTCTTGGTCAAGATATATCTCTCCAAAAGGAAATGGATATGGAGAATTGGGCAGTGTTTGGCAAGGTAAGATGCATCAATTTGGGACCAATTATTTGTAGGATTGGGTAGGCTTCTCTTAGGAAACATAGGTCTTTGTTCTCCCTAAGGTGATGACCTTAGCAATGGGATGCATTTTATTTATGTTCTAGAAGATGTAGGACACATAGGGGGTTTTGAAAAAACCATGGATGATTGAGTCAACCCCTTTGTTTCTCAAGAAGTGGGAACCTCTTTTTGATGCTAGCAAGGAACGAATGAATTCCATACCGATTTGGGTTCAACTTCCAGGTCTCCCTCTCGAATTCTAGACTGAATTGAGTTTTAAGGAGCTTGGAAATGTGATGGGAACCTTCATGGATGTAGATATGTATTTTAGAGAATCAGTTAAAATTTCTATGGCCATAATCCTTGTATCATTGGATATTAGGGCAGGCTTGGAAGAAGAACTAGTGCTAATAAAGGAAGATGTTTGTTTCCATTAAACATTGGATTATGAAGGGATATTGTTTAGGTGTCATCGTTGTCACAAGCATGGGCACAATGCTAGTCAATGCTCCTTGCCTTTCCGGCCCCGTAATGGGGTTCATTCCACTCCCAATTCAAAGAAGAGGGAAACACCATTAGTATAAAAGGACCTGAGATCCTCCTCTAGTCCCCTTGGTTTGGTGTTTTCATCCCCAGACGAGCCCCTGCCAGATCAAGGAAAAAATAATAGAGATGCTTTGGTCCCCCATAAAGTGACTGAAAAGGGTAAAAAAGTCACCACAGAAGAGGATTTTGATGCAAAACCATCCCATATTGTGAATTAATTTCTACAGGATCTTAATACTCATTTTGGTATGCTCCTTTCCCCTCCTCCACCTTTGAATTTTTTTATGAATTCTCTAGATCGTCTGGGCAAATATTGGCTTGGGTCTCTCAAAAGTTTAAAAATATCCCTTCCATCCTTACCCCTTATGTTGTAGTTGTCTGATATTCCATCACTTACATGTCCCTCTCACCAAGTTCCACATACACCTAACTCCTTTCCCCTCCCCCTTGATCTTGATTCTTCCCTAGACTCAGAAGAAGATGGTATAGTTTATCAATTGCAAAATCAATCCATCACATGTCCTAGGCATGAGTTATGGCTTGGGAAAAACCCTCTACCTATCCAAGGGGTAAAAGGGAGGGGAAGGAAGTTACACTTGTTTAATGCTTAGAAGAAATCCATGTCTGATATAGCAGTTAGGAAGCAATGATCGAGTTTTGGGGTTCTTAGAGCATCGTATGCCTCAGGAGGGGTTGCCTAATGAAAATAACCTATTTCAATCGTAGAGGGTTGGCAGGTCCCCTAAAAAGAACCGCCCTCTATAGGTTAGTGGATTTAAACCAACTAGAAATTATGTTGCTACAGGAAACCATGGGTGAGGAAGCAATGATCATCCCTTGGCTTTTCTCTCTGTTCAAAACTTGGGAGTTTGTGGGATAAAATTCCAAAGGTTGATCTAGAGGTATATCCATTGGTTGGAGCCCCAAAACAATTAAAGTCTTGAATTCTTGGGGATTTGAGTTTGGAATTGGCCTAAAAAACCAAACTGAAGAGACTAGATCAAAGGTAGTAGTTTTAAACTTATATGGTTCTTATTAGGAAATGCCCCTTTTTTGGGAAGATTTATCCCAAAAATAGTTTTTGAGATGTGAGAGGATTATCCTAGGTTGGGAACCTAAATTTTTCCTTGAGAGAGGCCAAATCATGTAGAACAAGGGCAAGGCTAGATCCTTTGACATATTTTTATCCCATATGTTGAGGCGAATGAGGATGATTGACATTCCTCCCATAAGACTATGCTCAACCTGGGGAAATAAAAGGGTGGGAGAGGATAGAATTGAGAAACAATTGGATTATTTTTTGGTCTTTGAAAATTTGGTGGAATATTGCACTTAGATCTAACAATGGGTGGGTTCAATGGGGGTCTCTCACCACTCCCCAATATTTATGGAAATTTCATTAGGCTCCCGAAAACCCCCTATCCCTTTCAAGTTTAACTCAGAGTGGTTAAAGGATGAGATTTTCCTTTCCCTTATCAAAGAGCATTAGGTTATTTTTGATGAAAATTTGGGGGATAGAACAAGAGTCCAA
The DNA here is from genome assembly GCA_009831015.1 of Picea engelmannii. NCBI lineage: Eukaryota > Viridiplantae > Streptophyta > Pinopsida > Pinales > Pinaceae > Picea > Picea engelmannii. The sequence continues at coordinate 392,936 of ML793210.1, read as the reverse complement.
TTGTAACACACCTGAATCCTTAATACTCTTCGGAGTTCAACACTTCGTCATTGAATGTCTCCTTGCTATATGCACCCGAGACCTCTCGAAGTCCTGAACTTTCAAAGTCCCAGAATCTTGCCATGTGGTTCCAACCTTCGAACCCTTTTGGTCTCTCTAAATGCTACACCCAAAATCCTTCGGAGTCTCGAAGTCCCAGAATCTTTGGGCCCCGGTCACTTCACCAATCATGTTAGCTAGGTGGACACGTGCTAGGAACTGACACCTAGGAGGGGTCATGGTGACACGTGTTACGTTCCAATGGGCCTATAGGGTATGGGATACACACAAAGCCGGGGGACATGTGGCACGTCAAGTTGGGGTCCAAGTCACCCTAGGTGACATCACTGCACCACGTCACCCCAGACTGACAACCTCCTAACATTCCTTAGATCTCACGGTCGAGATCTAACCACGTAGATTTATAGATCTATGGCTCTTGTTACCTTATGGATTCGACGTTCGAGAGTTTTGCGATGCAAACTCCTCTTTTCTCCCGAAGTGCCCAACCTCCGAATTAAAGGGGATAGCACCATGCATCCATGGTATATCGATGGTTGGGAAAGAACCCGAAGGATCCCTCGATCTATGATTTTGTGTTCTTCGCGACTCCGACCTTCAGGGTTTTGGATCCTAGTTTAGTTGGTACGATAGGTTCACTTAACCACCTGGGGAATCGCCTAACACTGGTCAACCTTATGGGTAACTGAGTCTCCTGGTTACCTTCAGACAGTATAAGGTTGGTAAGGTCGGTCATACTTCGAATTCCCAAACTTCCAGAGCTCAGAAACCAAGAGGACTTAACTTCCTTAGTGTTATCCTAAGGTTTCTAGGTATTGATCATATGGGTCCTATCGAACAGATCTCATCCATTCATCTTCCAAACAGAGAGATCTCCCCTTCCAAGGCTTGAACTTTTCTATCCTTCCTAAGATTTATCATGAAATGGTTAAGGAATTCGGCCTGGAATCCAAGTTACACGACAAGGAGTCTAAAAGAGGTATCCTATTCAGACATACAGGTTTAGATTGACACGATATCCCCTATCTCGATCGTCTTACAAGATTATGTCCCAAGAAGACTCGGGAGCTAAGACAGGGCATACAAACTATCAATCAGAAGCGTAAGTTCACAAGGAGATCAAGGCATATAGATATCATAACCATTCCACATAGAAACCATTTATAGACACACATATATACATAAACCCATGCATTCATCCATTATTTCAGTTCAATACATAAATTAGGAAAATACTTATCAGAACTAGATAACGTGAAGTGACTACTGAAAGGGGTGCCCTTTTCCTCCCAACCATAGGCTTAGTCACTCCTAACAGATTTACCACTAGCCACCCCGATATAGACCACGATGCTCTGAGATATAATACTTTCTTCTGGCTCAACGACAGTAGGGATGAAGGTTACTCTCCTCCTCCCGTAGGATCTTGGCAATGGTTTACACGATACCAAGCAAGGAGGACTGCCTGAGTTCTTCCTCAGTTACTTGACAACCTCATTTATCATCTTGTATCATGACCCTTCTAGTCATTTCCTGTGACCATAACACAGTCATTCTCTAGTTTTTCCTTGAACCAAAGATCTTAGTCTCTTGTCTCTGCACTCTTCGTAGGCCTTCCTCTACCCATCATACCTTCCTTTCTTTCCTTTCTCAGCAAGATTGCATGTGGCTTGAATTCCCAGTCTGTGGTTAGGTTTGAAAGCCTTACATATGGGTTCTATTCCCCATCCCCTCATTAACTCTTGAGGAGGTCTTCCCACCTACCAACCCGACTGTAATTCATTTGTGGGTCAAAGGAATTTTCTGGTCTTGAGAAATTAAATCCAGTAAAGTACTGGTTTGGTGGAGGTTGACGTAACCATTCCTGGTCCCCTTCACCATATCTTCCATAATATTTGTGGTATATCTTACTACACCCTCCTTCCAGCAGTCATGCGACACTTATCCATTTTCTTAGTAAATAACATAATTTACATTCATTGACCTTTTATACAAAGGTCCATCAAATCAAACATTCACACATATTGAGTTTTCCCTAGTCTCTTGGCCAATATAGTATATTTACAAATTGGGGGAAACAGGGTGTTACAATTCCCTCCCCCTTAAAGGAACATTGTGCTCGATGTTCTATCTGTCAACATGCTCTGTATATACAAAAGTGAACCAAAATGGATATGCCTATCTCATGGCATCCTCCATTTCCCACGTAGCCTCATCTGGGCCAAAGTGTTTCCACTGCACCTTGACCCGTGCAATGGTTTGGTTCCTGAGTGGGGTTTCCTTCCTGTCTAGTATGTATTGAGGTTTTGACAGGAATTGTCCCTCTAGCTCCACCTAGATCACATGCCAGTCAATTATATGATTAGAATCGTGTACATATTTCTTCAATAATGAAACATGGAAAACATTATGTGCCTTTACTGTGGGAGGGAGTGCTATCCTATCGTCTACATGTCCCACTCTATCTAATACTTCAAAGGGTCCACAATACCGAGGTTCCAACTTGGCACAAGCTCCCATTCTCAGGAAACTCTTCCTGGGCCTAACTCTCAGATAAACACATTCTCTTGTCTTCAACTCTTTGGGAGTTCTCTCTCTGTCGGTGTAGCTCTTCTGTCTATCCTAAGAAATTTTCATATTTTTATTTATATGAATCATTTTTTTCTCCATTTATGTCATCATGTTGGGTCCGATTGTAATTCTATCCACTGGATTACCTCAGTTGATTGGAATCTTGCACTTTCTACCATAGAGGGATTCAAAAGGGCTCATCTTCAGTGACTCTTGGTAATCGTTGTTTTATGCAAATTATACCAATGACAGGTAGCCTTCCCACTTCTTAGGCTCATGAATTACATGCATTCTTAACATGTTGTATAATATCTTTTTTACACTTTCTGTTTGTCCATCAGGTTGGGGATGATAGGTTGTGCTAAACAACGATTTAGTCTAAAAACCAACCATTAAGGATTTCCAAAAGCTTGAAGTGAACTTTGTGTATCTGTCAGATACAATCTCCATAGGCATGACATGTAGTCTGAATATCTCCTTCATGAATATGTTGGCAATATCTATTGCCTTGCAAGTTGACTTGACAGGAACAAAGTGAGCAGACTTGCTCAATTTTTTCACCACTACCGCAATGTCATCATTCTGCTTGGTCGATTTTGGTAATCCGGTGATGAAATCCATGGATATGGTTTCCCATTTCCATTCTGGAATTGGTAGAGGCTGTAAAAACCCTATTGGGTGTCAGAGTTCTACCTTAACTTGCTGGCATTCTAGACACTTAGCTAGATAGTCAGTTATGTCCTTTTTCAATCCAGGCCAATAGAATTGTTTCCTAGTGGCCATGATCATTTTTTGATATCCCGGGTGACCAGTATATGGTCTCTTGTGGAGTTCATCCATTATGAACCTATTCAAGTCATCACAACTTTGGATGTACAATCTATTTTTGTAAGTCAACAGGCCTTCATCGAGCATCTGATAGCCTTCATACTTTATCCCTGTAGGCTCTTGTCTTAGGTATGAGGTCATGGTCTTGAACAATGAATATGTTTCTTGTGAATTTCCGACTCTCTCCCTGACATCCGTTTCATAGGCTCTCACCGCTGCCAGGTGAATCATTTTCACACTTCTGCTAAGGGCATCGACCACCCTATTTTTCTTTCCTTCGATGTGTTTGATTTCGAAATCAAACTCACTAAGGAGAGCCATCCACCTAGCTTGTCTAACATTGAGTTTTGGCTGATCAAACATGTGCCTCAACCCACAATGGTCTGTCATAAGTACATATATCCTACCTAGGAGGTAATGCCTCCACATTTTTAAAGCATGTAATATGACAACCAACTCTAGATCATGGGTCACATAATTGATTTCATGCTCATTCAATTTTATGGATTCATAGCAAGTTATGCATCCTTCTTGCATAAGGAATCCTCTGAGTCCTTCCTTGCAGGAATATGTACACATGAGGAAGTCATTATCAAGATCTAAAATATTCAGCATGGGTGCGTGGGTTAGAAGGTGTTTCAGTGCCTGAAATCTTTCTTCACATTTTGATGTCCAAGTGAATTTAACCCCCCTTTTTTGAAGGGAAGTGATTCGACAACCAATCTTGGAAAATCCTTTTATGAACCTTCTATAGTGTCCTTCTAAGCCCATAAAGGATATGATATCAGATACATCCTTTGGAGTATGCCATTCCATAATATATATGATCTTGTCAGGGTCTATTGCCACTCCTACTTTAGAAATAACATTGCCTAAGTAATGGACTTGCTTCTGGAAAAAGTCACACTTGCTAAACTTAGCGTAGAGTTGATTCTCTCTTAGTACTTGAAGTACAAGTCTAAGATGTTCTTCATGCTCCTCTCTATTCTTGGAGTAGATTAGGATATCATCAATGAAAACCAATACAAATCTGTCTAGGAATTTGCTGAGTACATTATTCATCAAGAACATAAAAGTGGTGGGGGAATTGGTTAATCCAAATGGCACCACCATAAATTCATAGTAACCATATCGGGTCCTGAAGGTTTTTTTGTGGATGTATTCATCCTTGATTTAGACTTGATGGTAACCATACCTTAAATCAATCTTTGAGAAAATGGAAGCACCCCTAGTTGGTCAAACAATTCATCAATTCTTGGTAAGGGTTACTTTTTCTGTATGGTTGTCTTATTGAGTTGTCTATAGTCTATGCACAATCAAAGTGTGTCATATTTATTCTTCACAAACAAGGCTGGTGCTCCCCATGGAGACACACTGGGCCAGATGTAGCCTTTGTCCATCATTTCCTTTAGTTGTAGCTTAAGCTCAACTATCTCAGGTGTACTCATCCTATAGGGTCTCCTAGACACTAGCATTGCTCCTGGTGCAAGTTCTATCGAGAAGTCAATGTCTCTTCTCGGAGGTAGACCCAATACCTCTTCTGGAAACACGTCTCTATACTATATTAATATGGGGTGGTCCTCTAGGTTTGGTTTGTCATCCTCAACAGATTCCAACACCTTTATTGCATATAGAGGGCATCCCTTTCTGCAATAATTTTTCATTTGAAGGGTTGATATTTGTCTCATAGAGATAGGATTCTGAATCCCTTGGAGGTTCACTTTTATCCCTTCTGCATTATCACACTCCAAATTTTTATGGTAAGAGTCCAATTTGGTTTTATAAGTGGATAACCAGTCCATACCAATCAACAGGTCATAAGATCCTAGGGGAAGTATGTTAAGGGTCGATTGGGTGGGAAATCCATCCATGATGAATTGGCAAGCTGGTATGACCTCTGCTACTTTTCTTTTGGTTCCAATGGCTAGTTGTACCAACCATGGATTAACATGTCTAACTGGTTGCAGTTTACACTTATCAATAGTCTGAGGGGCCACATAACTCAAATTAGAACCAAGGTCAATTAAAATAGAAACTAGATGGTTGGCGATCATACCTTCCATCTCCACCACTGAAACTTGGTGGTCGGCTTGTTTATTATCCAAAGTTGTATAAATCCGTGGCATGCTCCTAGCCACATCATTGATTGTGGTAGCTTCTTGGATATTATAGACTCTCCTATTGTTCTGTTGTCTGTGTGGACAATCCCTCAGTAGATGTTCTTCTCCGCAACCCCAAAATTTCAAGGGTTCCTTGTTTGGGTTATCAGTCTTTCCTGGGGCTGCTCCAAAAGTTTTATTTCCACTATGGGAGGGGAAATTTTTCTGATATACACTTCTAGTAGGAAGGATTATCCTAGATTCCTTCCTAAAGTTATTAAATCTTGAGGGTTTGAACCCTTCTTATTGATTCTCAAACTACTCTTCTTCTTCCAGTCCTTGCGAGGTTCTGTCTGACTACTGAGTTGTTCATAACAATACCTTGCCTTCCAGATAGTGTCTTCTAAGGTATTTGGTTCATCAAAATCAATCCTGTTCTGGTAGTTTTAAGGTAACGCAATAATAAATCATTGCACTTTTACCTTTTCGTCCTTTATGTAGGGTACATACCTTAGCAACTCAAGGAATTTATTGACATATTCCTCTATGATGAGTTGTCCCATATTGAGTTCGTAGAACTCCTTAGTCTTCCCATCAATGTATTTCTCTGACATATACTTCTTCTTGAAGTGTTTCTCAAAATGTTGCCATGATAAGTCCTCTTCATGGAATCCTTTCACATTCTTAAGGTCCTCCCACCAAATGGAAGCCTTTCCATTCAGGTTGAAGATGACTATTTGAGCCTTCAAGTTTTCAGAGTAGTCATGGACTCTGAAGTACTTATTTAAACCAAGCAACCAAGATTTTGCCTCTTCCCCTTTCTCAATCTCTCCATTGAAAGAGGGTGGTTTGGCTTTCTTGAAATCTTCATGGCAATGACTTTTGGAATGCTTTTGCTTCTTTCCTTTCCTTTGAGAATGTGAGCTAGTTTTGTCGCTAGAGGATCCCTCAGAGTTGCCAGTTTCCTCTCCAGAGGACTCCCTCGGTGAGGGTCCCCTGCTTCCAAGTTGGGCCTTCCTCGAGGTACTCCTCTTAGTGTGGCCACTTATGGGACCACGTTTTTGTATCTCAGGTGGACTTTGACTTCTCTTCGTATGTCATCAGTACACATGACTGGTTGCAGGTCCATCCTATAACTGCCTCTGTATATCAGATAAGCTCTACAACAAGACTGCATTAATTTCCGTTTGTTTTTCTTGTTCGTTTATCAATATCTCATTGTTGGCCTTGCAAATATGTAATTCATCCATGAGGCTCCTTACATTTTCATCCATATCTGGAGGGGTTTCCATTGCCCTCCTTTCATCATATTATTCTTCTCTATTGTGGGAGCCCTCCCCCACTTTATGGTGCGTCACCATCCTTTATAGTTGTAGTTTTCCCGTGATTTATTGACTGCTTGGGTTCTAACAAAACACTGATTGTTAGCCAACAGTCTATTAGTTTACTAACAACACAAAGTTCATATTTCTTAAATACACACACAGAGAAGAAGGTTTCATTCTTTTCTTCAGTAAAACTTTAACCAAAATTTTTAGTAAAGAGGTAAGATAGGGCGTCACCCTTAAAGTTCTTTAAATGTGATTTTTACGCAACTCGTCCATGAGCTGAAGCAGGCCAAATGATGTAACCATGCTCTGATACCAATTTGTAACACACCCAACTCCTTAATACTCTTTTAAGGGGTGGGGTATCATAGATTCATTTTTTTTCCTTAACTAACTCATCTCAAATCATTTCTCCAAGATGATTCATTCTCTTCTACTTTCCCATAGATTTCTAACGACTACTACCATATTCTAAACCGACCCTTGGATTATCTCTCATGGATTCATATCGTTAGTATCATCTCTTGGTTCCCACCTCCCATAGGGAATTTCCACCCATCAAAAAATCCGATGGTTGGCTTAACCCTCACCTAACACGCAGGCTAACGAGGAATTCAGTGTTCAGTGCTTCGACGCTGAACTTCTCCTTTCTATCTGTGCCCAAGACCTCCTCAAGTCTCGGAAGCTTTCCACGTGGTTTCAGCCTTTGGACCCTTTTGGTCTCTCTAAATGTTACACCCCAAATCCTCAGGAGTCCCAAAGTCCCGGAATCCCAAGGTCCCGGTCACTTCACCAATCACGTTGGCTAGGAAGACATGTGCCAGGAACTAACACGTAGGAGGGGTCACGGTGACACATATTAAGTTCCAATGGGCCTATAGGGTATGGGATACACATGAATCTGGGTGACACATGGCACGTCAAGTTTGGATCCACGTCACCTTTGGTGACATCACTGCACCACGTCACCCCAAACTAACAGCCTCCTAACATTCCTTAGATCTCATGGTCGAGATCTGACCACGTATATTTATAGATCTAAAACTCTTGTTACCTCGAGGATTCAAAGTTTGGGAGTTTTGTGATGAAAAATCCTCTTTTCTCCCAAAGTTCCCAACCTCTGAATTAAAGAGGCTAGCGTTGTGCGTCCCCATTATATCGACAGTTGGGAAAGAACCCGAAGGATCCCTTGATCTAAGGTTGTGGTTTCTTCGTGGCTTTGACCTTCATGGTTTTGGATCCCAGTTTAGTTGGTATGATAGGTTCACCTAACCACCTAGGGAACTGCCTAACACTGGTCAATATTATGGGTAACCGAGTCTCTCGGTTACCTTCGACTAGTATAAGGCTGGTAAGGTCAGTCCTAATCCGAAGTCTCGGACTTCCAAAGCTCCAAAACCAGGAGGACTTAGCTTCCTTAGGCTTAGCCTAAGGTTTCTAGGTATTGATCAATTGGGTCCCATCGAACGGATCTCGTCCACTCGTCTTCCAAATAGAGATATATCCCCTTTCAAGGCTTGAACTTCCCTATCCTTCCTGAGCTTTATCATGGAATGGTTAAGGAATTGGGCCCAAAATCTTGGTCGCAGGACAAGGAGTCTGAAAGAGGTATCCTATTCGGACAAATAGGTTCAGATTGATATGATATCCCCTATCTTGGTTGTATTACAAGCTTATGTCCCAATAATCCTCATGATCTAAGTTGGGGCATACAAACTATCAATCATAAGTGTAAGTTCACAAGGAGATGAAGGCATACACATATCATAACCATTCCACATAGAAACCATTTATAGACACACATATATACATAAACCCATGCATTCATCCATTATTTTAGTTGAATACATAAAGTAGGAAAATAATTATCAGAACCAGATAACGTGAAGTGACTGTTGAAAGGGATGCATGTTTCCTCCCAACCATAGGCTCAGTCACTCCTAATGGATTTACCACTAGCCACCCTCAAGCTAGACCATGATTCTCTGAGATATAATCATTTCTTCCGGCTCATCAATAGTAGTGACGAAGGTTACTCTCCTCCTCCTGTAGAATCTTGGAAATGTTTTACATGATACCAATCAAGGAGGCCCACCCAAGTACTTCCCTAGTTACTCAACAACCTCGTTTATCAACTTGTATCATGACCCTGTTAGCCATTTCCTACAACCAAAACACGCTCATTGTCTAGTTCTTCCTTGATCCTAAGAGCTTAGTCTCTCATCTCTCCACTCTTCGGAGGCCTTCCTCTACCCATCACACCTTCCTTTCTTTCCTTTCTCAACAAGATTGCGTGTGTCTCAAATTCCCCGTCCATGGATAGGTATGAAAGCCTTACAGATGGGTGCTCTACCCCATCCCCTCATTAACTCTCGAGGAGGTCTTCCCACCTACCAAACTGAATGTAATTCATTCCTGGGTCAGATGACTGTTCTGCTCCTGAGAAATTAAATCCATTAAGGTACTGGTTTGGTGGAGGTTAACGCAACCATTCCTGGTCCCCTTCACCATATCTTCCATAACATTCGTGGTCTCTCTTAGTACACCCCCCTTGCAGTAGTCATGCGACACTTATCCATTTTCTTAGTAAATAACATAATTTACCATTCATTGACCTTTTATACAAAGGTCCATCAAATCAAACATTCACACATATTGAGTTTTCCCTAGTCTCTTGGCCAATATAGTATATTTACAAACTGGGGGAAACAAGGTGTTACACCAGTTGATGGAAAATATTCATAGAGTGAAGCAAGCCACTATGGCATGAATTCAATTTAAAATACAACATGATGCACAATATCTTATTGATACTAAATCTTCACTGCAGACAATCTATGACTCATATGGAGGAGGATATAGTACGGTTGAAGTGAAGGAAGAGCTACTAGCTCTATAAAAATGTAGAAGGAAACTTCTGGAGGCTCGGGAGGCAGAATGGAATTTAAAAGGTAGGGAAACTTAGCTGGATAAGGGGGATGACACTACCAATTTATTCCAGGCTTATGCTAAAGGGAGAAATACGGCTAAAACCATCTAGATTCTTAAGGACCCAGAAGGAAGAAAGGTATCGTCCTTTGAAGGAATGGCCCATATAGGTAAGGAGTACTTTCAAACTTTGTTCAAAGTAGATCAAAGGGAATCAATGGTTGACATAGTGAGGATGGCCCTTTTTTTCCCCAGATTTTTTGGGGAAGATGAAAATAGATCACTAATAGAGGAAGTTTTGGAAGAAGAACTCAAGGAAGTGCTCCACATTTTTCAGAAAGATAAAATCATTGGTCCAGATGGTTGGACCATAGAATTTTTCATAGGGCTCTATGAGCTCATTGGGGCATACATCATGCAGGTAGTAGAAGAAACTAGAATTGAAGGCGACATACATGCCCCTTTTAACTCCACCTTCATAGAACTCATTATGAAATATAATGATCCATCCTTAATGGAATATTTCCATCCCATCTCACTCTGTAACTACATTTACAAAGTGGTCTCCAAAATTATAGAAAGAAGAATCAAGGCTATTCTTTCAGAGAACATTTTCTGAGAACAATTTGGTTTCTTGGAAGGGAGGAAAATTCATGAAGCTATTGGGGTGGCGTAGGAGGTGATCCATAGCCTGAAGTCTCGTAACTCAAAAGAGGCAATAATAAAGATTGATATATCAAAATCCTATGGCCGAGTAAGTTGGATTTACATCCAAATGATTCTAACCCACTTAGGATTTGAGGTCCCTTTCATCAATTGGGTAATGTGTTGTATAACAATATTTTATTTTGTAGTATTGATTAATGGATCGGCCTCGTCTTTCTTTCATACAGAGAGGATATTGCGCAAGGATGCCCCCTATCACCCCTCCTCTTTTTTCTAATTGTTGAAATGGTGGAATTACTAGTAGCTCATGAATTTGAGATCATTTCAGGAGTTGTTGTTGTGGATGTAGTGAAAGAACTGCATGCCATAGTAGTCATACTCAAATGGACTATATGAAAGATATGCCAGGGGAACACAGTTATAAAAAAATAATGATGGATAAAAGAAAAAAAGATCATAAATATGGTTGTTGGGACCTTGTGGCTACGAAAGGTCATTAATTAGAGATTGACAGTGGATTCACTACAACAAATCCCTGTTATTTGCTCCCATTTTTGCTTCCAAAGTTGGTTTTAGTGTATTTTATTCATTTTTTTGAAAAAATTGTCCCTATTTATGGCGTTTTTTGCACCAAACAAAATATTCAGGTGCTAATAGCACTGAAAATTGCACCCCATTTAGTGCTAGAAATAACTCTTCCTTTAGCGCCAAAAATAGTGCCCCTTTTAGTGCTTGATTTAGCGCCCCATTTAGCACCAGAAATTGCACCAAAAGTAGCATTGGATGTAGCTAGATTATCCTAAATAGTTAATTAGTTGAGGTGTTGGGGGTTAAGTGGATAGGGGCTTTGGGGATTATGGGATTTAGGTATTTGGGGTACATGGATTAAGGGCTAATAGATTAGCGGTTAGGGTTTAAGGGATTAAGGGTCAAGAGGTAAGAGATTTGGCACTTATGGGTTAGGCAATTTAATTATTAATGGCTTAGGGATTATGGGTTAGGGGATTAATGTTTAAGTGCTTAGGGAAAAGGCATTTATGGATTAATGGATTAGAGATTAGTGTTAATTTTTTAAGGGATGATGGCTTAGGGGTTAGGGGATTTAGGGCTTTGTGTTAAGGGATTAGTGATTAACTAAGGTTGTGGGCTTAAGGGTTAATTAGGGATTAGGGCTTACGACTTTAAGGGTCAATGGATCAGGGGTTAGGGGAGTTAGGGATTTTTCATAACTCTCTTGAAATTTCATGGAACCTCTTCCAACACGCCAATCACCAATTCCATCCACCAATGTTGCACGGTGAGTTGTGAATGGGGCCAACTTTGAAATTTATTCAAACTGTTCCTATATGCGTTGAAATTTGACATGGTTAGACTAGACACATGCCTGGATAGTATGAAAGGGTTTTAAGACTCAAGGATACCTGATGCCCCCACATAATCTTTGAGATCATCCACGTTTGCATCAACGTTCATCATGTAGTCTCATTGTCAACATATGTCATTAAAATTTACAAAATGATGGTCAAACCTCTCTTGAAATGTCATGGAACATATTCCAACATTACCATCACCAATTTCATCCACCAATGTCACATGATGAGAAATGAATGGGGTTTAGCGTTGGATGTGCCTAAATAGTTAATTAGTTGAGGTGTTGGAGGTTAAGTGGATAGGGGCTTTGAGGCATATGGGATTTAGATATTTGGGGTATAGGGATTAAGAGTTAATGAATTAGGGGTTATGGTTTAAGGGATTAAGAGTCAAGATATAAGGGATTTGGTTCTTATGGGTTAGGTAGTTTAATGGTTAATGGCTTAGGTATTATGGGCTAGGGGATTAATGTTTAAATTCTTAGGGAATATGGTTTTATGGATTAAGGGATTATGGATTAGGGTTTAAGTGTTTAAGGGTCTATGGCTTGGGGGTTAAGGGATTTAGGACTTTTGTGTTAAGGGATTAATGATTAACTAAGGTTGAGGGCTTAAGGGTTTAGGGATTAAAGGATTAAGCATTTAAGGGTCAATGGCTTAGGGGTTAGGGGTTAGGTCGAAATTTTACATGGTTAGACGAGACACATGCCTTGATGGTATGCGGGGGTTTCAAGAGTCAAGGATGCTTGATGTCCCCGCATAATCATCGACATCCTCCACATTTGCATGAACCTTCATTATGTGGTCTGATCATTTTCATCATTTATCATTTCCATCTACAGAATCTTGGTTGGAACTCTCTTGAAATGTCATGGAATTTATTCCAACATGCTCACCTGCAATGTCATCAGCCGATTTGACACAATGAGCAGTGAATGGGGCCAATGTTCAAATTTATTCAAAATCTGATTGTATGCGATGAAATTTGACATGGTTAGACTAGGTGAATGAATTGACGGTATGGGAGGGTTTTAATACTTATTGAAATCATTGAGATTGGATATTGATGTTTTGATATGAAATAGGAAACTAAAATTGAACTTCAATTTATTAAATTTTCACCTAATTCTAGGTGATTAAAATCTTTTATTTTGTTATTTTATGTTTGTTTCTTAATAAAACATAATACAAAATATATGCCCAACATGAAAATGCAAACAATATAAAAATAATGAAGTTAACAAAGTTTCTTATTCAAATCATAGTGAGATATGTGCTTTCATCTACCACACGAGCTAACGTATCCCTCTTTTCACAAAGGCTTATCTTTAATTGCTTGAAGCATGACATTTTGTCATTTGCAATTTTGCTAGCAACTCTTAAATATTCCCTCTTGCCTCATCTTGCAATAGTGTTCTCCTAAATCAATTGGCTTACATATGGCTGACCTATTCTACATGTTACCCCTCATATTGTATGAGGCATTGTACTAGTTTGAAGACCCTGCCCAAGGAGGTTGTGTTCGGAGGATGTGTGTCTTGATGGCTATCGGTTGTGGATTTGATACTTATTTTTTCATTTAACATCATCTCTTGGGGAATCATTGCATATTTGGAGGATTTCATATTACGTGTGGATATTGATAGAGAATTGAGCTTGATGATGGTCTTACATATATGGTTCACTCTTTTTTCAGCCTTAGCACATTCATGGAGATGGATACCCATCAACTAAGGGTTTTCCCTAAGTTTTATTTTTCACTGCTTGATATTCCTTGAGATAGTGTGCCCTCACTCTAGGGCACATATCCCTAAGGTGCATGCCTTGGAAAGTGTGTTTTGCATTTGATTGTTGGGATATATTCATGAGGAGTGCCTTAGCTTTGGGGCCCTATTTTTAGCATGTGGTTGAGATTTCAAGGAGGTTTGTTGACTCATATCATGGAAATCTCCCTTGGTCATTACATCTTGGCACATTTATTGAGGAGGCCTAACTACCCTACACATAGTTCTGGAGTGCCCCATGGTTTTTAGATGATTGATGGTATTAGCACAATGTTTCATTCTCTAGCACATGGTTTTGGGGTTTTAGATTGGTTTAGTGGGATGGTTCACCATTTATGAGTATTTCCCTAGGTTGTCCCACTTTTGGCCCTTGGTTTGAGGAGAGATGGTTTCTTGCACATAAATTGGTACTAATGGAACACATTTTGAGGACATCCATCTCTTTAAGGGGGTTTTTATGACAACCAAGGGGCCACTATTGCACACATCTCTATGCGATCCATCATTTGATGAGTTGGTTATTGCATTGGAGGAAACACCCTCAATAACATTGCTATCTTGGGCATTGGTTTGGCATTTATAGGTTGTTGACTTATTAAACATGTGGAGAACTACCCTAGTTGACATATGGGCATATTTATTGTTTATGTAACTGTCCTATGGCCAATTTCAATCGTTTACTCACTCATCTAGTTGATCTTCTTCTTGTCGAATTGGGTGAGTTGCCTCTGAAACGCGTTGTTTATTCCTTTTTTCACAATCTCCCACAATTTGTGATAAATGAGGCACAATTTGCACCCCATTTAGCGCCCCAAATTGATTACATTTTCTATCAATAGTCGATGCTAAATATGGTGCTAATGGCACCCAATTTAGCACCGACTATTCAAGCAAAAAAATAAATAAAAGACCCCACACACAACGAAAATCAAACCATTAACAATGTGAATTCACGAATTTTTGGGAAATATGTAATGTCCCCATCGAGATTTAAAAAATTAAAAGACCTCGTGCGTAAGGAAAATCAAACCATTAACAATTTGCATTCACGAATTTTTGGGAAATATGTAATGTTCCCATCTATATATCTTCATTCATATTCATAGAAGCTTAGTTTATTCTTTGGCAGTTGAGTTTCTCTTGGTGATGGAAGAGTTTCATGATTTCTGATTGAGTTTGGGTTAAAAGGAGGTCAAATGTTTTGTGTTGGATAGCATACTCTCATTGAGGGAAGTTTCTCTGTAGTGGGGGAAAATTTAGGGTGAGTTGGGTGCATATCTTTCATGGAGAGGCTGATTTTACCCACCAGAAATTGTATTACACTTGAGGGGCGCACTAACTATGCAAAAATCATGGTATTCACCTCTGGTATGGTATGCTTCATTGATGGCTGGTACATTAGAGTGGGGGAGTTGAATTCTGCTGTGGACTGAGTAGTCCACCATGAACATACTCGCTTTTGAGTTTTGTAAGTGTCCAAATCCTTTGTTTATGCATTGACCATATAGTTGTAGGGAAACAAATCTTTCAAGCTTTATTCTTAGCCCATTCGGCCCTGAAATCTCATGCTTACAACAACAAGAATACCATACAAATTTTGTGTATAAGAAAAGGAGTGCAAGGTAACAACTTAACTGTTTGAAAAAATGTGTCTATGGAATTTTTTTATAAGCTTGACCTTAGAACATGAAGGCTTTAGAATCATGTTGTAAATTAGAACACTCACTCTTGTGCGTAGAACTTCATATTGGTTGTATGCTTGAGATAACTCTGTTTCCATTTCTAAAAATTAGTCTTCGCATTTTTCTGAGAAATGCACTAGAATTTTCTTTACATTTGGTTGTATTGGCATTAGAGAGTGTTTAACAACTGAAATTCACTATCTAAAAAAAGTCCTTCAAACAAAACTGTGAAAGAACTATTAGAGGGGGGATTTCCATATGCTGAAAAATTTGTGGATTTTGTTATTCCTCTTACAGGTCTGCATATAACAGATCATGGCGCATGTACAACAGTTGACCAAGAGCATACAAAACCACCTTTTGAGATATCTAATAACCCTCAATCACCCAAGTTCTCACCTCATTGTTGGAGCAATACTCTTACAGTGTTATATGTCAACAATTAGCTTCCTTTGGGTATCCAAAACTATGTTCTCATGTTTGGAAATTCGTATATCACATGATGAAGGGGGCCCTATTCATTCATTAGAAATTGAAATCTCAAGAGAGCTTTGTATATGCCTATTTTTATCAGGAATCTATATATCTAACAAGGATTCCTCATATGGTTCATATGAGGAAATTGAGGTGAACTCATTTCCAGGTCATTGGAATGAGGTGTTGTCATAATATGCATTCATGCAAAGCAGAGGGTTAAAAATATAGTTGTTATTGGGCATCTGTGAGTTGGAGAACTTAAATATTTTGTAGGGAAGACTCCCTAATGGTGGTATTGGATCACCTTGAAGAGTGGGAAGACAAATTGAGGTGACATTGGTTTGTCTTCTGATTTTCCTTCGATTTGTCTTCAGTGAAGATGATCCGAATTATTTTTCGGTATGAAATGAGAGCGGAGATATAATAAAGCAATGTACAGAGATATATTGGATATCCAATAATATAACTGAAATGTATCAGAGATGAAACCATACACACAGAGATACAATAATACACAATTTTATATTAATGAGCGAAAATGTACAAAGACTGTAAAAATACAGAGTGAAAGACTCGCTAGAATGGTGATAGCTTATCTCTGAGAAGAAATGTGATGGATACTCGCATCTGTGAGAAGATGATATTACAATGAGGCTCCAAAGGCCTTTTATCATAAAGAAAATCCAAAACCTTAACCCTGAAAGATGAAAAGCCAACAATTTTGTGGACCCCGTTTTGGGTAGTTTGGTGTATCAACTTCCCAGGGGCGTAACTTTGACATACAATCTCCGTTTGGGGTGCATGATAGCTCATTGGAAAGGTATCGTCGAAGATATTAAATGAGGGGGCTCAATAAAATCCTTTGGATGTCATTGAGAAGATCTATAAAAAAAAACCTTCATTTAGGCCCTCAAAATGGCCTCAAAAGTTAAAAACTACTAAAAATAGTAAATTACCAAAATTGCTAGAAAACTGTTTTGAGCCAGTTGGAAAAGTTGGGTGGCCACCGATATACACTTGGATAAATCATCCCTCCTTAGGAAGAAATGGTCTCCATTGTGTTGAGTGCCTGGGGGAGAGGGAAAAACGTTTGATGTATCTGCATCTTGATGAGTTGCTTGCCTTGTTGGAGAAGTTGTGCTGCTTAGCTTGTTGAAGGTTGTCACACACATGTTGTTGGAAAGGTTGGAACCTTTTTAACCAGTCTGGATACATGATATGCTTGTGTGAAGAAGGAATCTTTACACTTTGCTTGTCGACCTGCTTCTGTTAGATAGAAGGTGCTTGGGTCGAGGCTGTAGTGGTTGCAGTATCCTTTTGTTCACCTTTTGAACAAATTGTGAAGAAGATGAGTTTTTTTATATGAGATACTACCTTGTGACACTGTTTAGGTGGAACAATAGTCAGAACTACCTCTGGTATTCTATAGATATGACCCCCAAAGAAACAATGACATTGCGGGGTTGAGACTCATAAACAACATGGCGCTTCCACATATATGGTTGGCCTAAGAGAACATCACAAACATCCAGTGGGGCAACATCACATAATACCTCATCCTTGAAGGGGTGGATTCCATATGAAAATCGACACTGTTGGCTGACACAAATATCTCTTCCCCAGTGAAGCCTCCCGATGTTGTATGGCCATGGGTGTGGTGTTGTCGACAATCCCAATAGTTTGACGACCTCTGTTGAGATGAGGTTCTTTTGGCTTCCGATATCAACAACAAAATGCAACAAGGTCCTCTTCACCCACATCTGTGAATGAAAACGACACTCCCCCTCTTGAGGATCTGTTGGTTCTTCTGGTTGAACTGTTGTGGTCGCAACAATAGCAATGGGGTCTGCGTCAATGATTTGTCATTTACCATTATTTTGATAATCATATTCTAATCCGGGTTCAGCTTCTTGTCTTTGATATCAACCACCAATGACTATTTTGACCGACATTCCTTGGTGTTGTTCCAGGGGATTTTGTGAAAATCACACCATTTTCCGGTGTCCTTCTTTGTCTTCCCGTGACCCTTATTTTCCTATGGCTTGGACTGGTTTTTGGGATACTGTTTGTGAGGGTCGTCTTTATCGTACTTTGGTTGTTGTAGTTTTGCAGACCTAAACTCCCATTTGTTCTGGTGCTTAAATTTCTGCTCAATTTTAAAAACATATCGATAAGCAGCACTGAGTGATGAGATGTCCCGAAAATCCATTTCAGTTTGGATGTATTTGTGTAGAGCCCCATGGTATTTCATAACCAAATTTCATTCAGAGTCTTTGATACCCAACTTGGTGCACAAGGGATGGAAGATATTGGTGAAATCCATAACTGGTTGGCCCCTCTCTTGCCGCAGTGTGGTCCATCTCGTGTACTGGTCCTCATAGTTGCCAACATGGTAATATTGTTCCTTTACCACATCCACAAAAAATACCAAGTGGGATCGACCCCATATATTCCAGACTCCTTTGTGGAAATTTTCTCCCAGTAAGTTTCCCACCAATGTTTGACATGGTGGAGAGCTTTAAGAAGTGTGAAGGTGATCTTTTCCCTATCGGAAAAATTATGAACAAAGAAATAACCTTCTAACAGATTTAACCATTCGTCCAAGGCATCCTCATCTATGTAACCTTCAGATATGGGAATATCAAAATTAACATGTACCTTTAAAGGAGAGGTTCTTACAAAGTGGTTGTTTGATGAAGATGCTCCTATTTCTATCAGCAGGCATTGAAGGATGTGGGAATAATTCTCCATCATTTCGTTCCTCTGTCGCGTGAGAGCTTGCTCAAGCAACAAATTGATAGAATCGTTTGCTCCGTCGTTTTTATTTTCTTTCTCCATGGAGGGTTTCTTGGGCGTGCGAGAGAGATTGTATTCAAGAGAGACAAGCTTGAGACCCAACTTCATATACTTGGACCTTGTCGGGGACATGCACTGAAAAAAATGATCAAGAGCAGCCTGCTCTGATACCACTAATTCAGATTATTTTCGGCACAAAATGAGAGAGGATATATAATAAATAAATGTATAGAGATATCTTGGATATCCAATAATATAATAGAAATGTGTCAAATATGCAACCATAAACACCGAGATACACTAATACACATTTTTCTATTAATGAGCGAAAATGTACAAAGACTGTAAAAATACAGAGTGAAAGACTCGCTAGAATGGTGGCAGCTTATCTCTGAGAAGAGATGTGGTGGCTACTCGCATCCGTGAGAAGATGATATTACAATGAGGCTCTAAAGGCCTTTTCATCATAAATAAAATCCAAAACCCTAACTCTGGAAGATGAAAATCCAACAGTTTTGTGGACCCCGTTTTGGGTAGTTTGGTGTATCAACTTCCCGGGGGTGTAACTTTGACATACAATCTCCGTTTGGGGTGTACGATAGCTTGTTGGAAAGGTATCGTTGAGTATATTAAATTAGGGTTATCAATTAGAGCCTTCATCTATCATTGAGAATCTCAATCCCAAAAAACCTTCATTTAGGCCCTCAAAATGGCCCTGGAAGTTAAAAACTGCTAAAAATAGTAAATTACCAAAATTGCCAGAAAATTGTTTTGAGCTAGTTGGAAAAGGTGGGTGGCCATCATTATCCACCTGGATCAAAAGACCTTGCACATATAGAGAGGAAAAATTGAGTGGTAACAGACCTCAAGACCTTGTCTTCACATAAAAATGGAACTTGTAGTGTAGCACCACTTTTCTGTTAGCAAGGATTAATCGTTCTTAAACAAAACTATAACACCACTTTGTACATAGCTCATACAGGAATTATAACAACAACATGCATTTAAGCAAAGAACACATTTAAACTCAGTGTAAACATATTATTTACTGCTATAATAAACAATCAATAGAATTCACATTAAACTGATATGCACAGCATAATACATGATAATTATAATCATAGAGAGATGTTGAATCATGAATAAAACATCATATGATACTTATATTTGAAAACCTTGGCGATTCCACCAAACACATGCAGGCCTTCCACAGACCTCCCAACCTTAGACCGCATTGCTCATCATCTCAGCAGTGGGTCACCCCCGAGATGGGACTAAGCTCCACCCTAAGGCAAGGAATCCTAGGTTAGGCTGAGGTTACGGGGAAAACAACATAGAAAACTGGAAGGATTCTTCCCAGGATGCCATCTTACGCCCACTACTACCAGACTCCCATTCTCCACATTCTTATTTCACCCAGGAGTATACACCTTCACAAGCACAGTCCATCGATGCTAACCTCCCTCTCTAGGTCTTGGCAACATGCCAGATCAGGAAGTCTTAGAGCCCAAAGCTGGTGTTGGACACTCTCTGGAAGAAACCTCTTCCAACAACAGTCACCTCCCTCACCTAGAGAGAGGCCATACACAGGTTCAATCACCACTTGCACTAGCCAGCAAGCCACGCGCTCCAACTCTGCATGGCCACAACAACTGATCGGGAAAACAAACACGGCTTCCTAAACAGGCTTAGCAATGGTGCAAGGTATCACAGTGATGGTTCACGGGAATGCATGACGAGTAATTCCCGCAGGGGTTGACACAGACTCCACGACTCAAAATAGAGGGTGAAACCGGCTCTTCAGAAACAACATAGGCTTCTCGACTCTCAGAACAAAGGTGTACACGGGTTTTCAGATCCAAACACAGGCTTTTCAGCTCACAGGGATGCATGAGGTTTTCTCTGCAGAGATTGGGTCGGTCATACTGCCCAGAGCTCCGTACATGTTCAGGCAGTCGGGTGGAATGGAGGAGGAACCCCTCTCACAGCTCAAAACAACCATTTTATTCACATGCACTAGGGTTGACACTTGTCACCCATGGAACTACATGCGTTCCATCAGCATGCATCTGCTTTGCATGCTTTCTCCTTAAGTTTAAGGAGTTCACACTCCTTCCTGGCCTATTTAGAAAGTTGGTCTTTTGTTTTCAAAATTTATTGCCACTTTCAAATGTAGAAAAATGGCAATGTTTTTAAGGTCAAAACCAAATTAACAAGTTCACACTCCTTTCTTGATTATTTAAAAAGTTGATTTCTTAGTTTTAAAATGTGTTGCCAATTTAAAATGTAGAAAACAACAACTTTCATTAGGCGTTTCCAAGTGAGAAACACTGTAGTTTATTGAATGTTTGTAAAATTAATGTGTTAAAAAATATTAAAATAAAAGTTTATAATAAAGATGGTGTTTATCATTTTTTAAAAAATATTGATTTTTATGTAGAGAATTAAATTAATTATTTTTTGAAATTTTAATTTTATATTTTAATATTGTTGAAATAAATTTTTTAATAATTATAATTTTTGTAAGTTAATGTAAAACTTTATAAAGTTATGTCTCATATTATTAAGGGTAAGGTATGTTAAAAATAAATGATGTTTATTCTCAATTTATTTTGTTTTACATTTTTGTTTATTTTAAGGTGTTTTTGGCTAAATTCAACTCTTAATTTCACTAGTCAAAATTGTAACTCCAATGTAATGATTGACTCATTCAATCTTTAAGATACACTAGACTCCAATTACCTTGTATTTTTACAGTCCCTCTCAACTAGCGTAGAGTTTACTCCCACCAACTTCACATTGAAAAACATCACCATATTCCTCGAGAGCATCTTATTTGTTAGATCTACTTTTTAGAGCATGACACTCTAAGGACCACTTTTTAGAGCATGACATTCTAAGGACCACTTTATATTTCATTTCTCTCCCCACTATGAGATTATAGGAAAATTCTTTGTCTCTTCAGGAATTCACTTCTAGTTCTCTCCAAACACTCATGGCTTATGAAGACAAAATATGTTTTTCCCTCTTCCTCTAGGGGATGTTTGACCCTCTACAATTTTTAACATGTATTAGGTTGATTACCTATTATTTCTATCTCTCTTTCACTCTAGTAGGAAGAGGCCCCATGACCAACTTTCAAGCTCACGTGATAGACTTGCGAGGTGTCGTAGACGTAATGATGGCCATGGCCTCACACCCATTGGCCATTTCTTTGTGGCTTTGAATGTTCGAAGTGCTTCTTCAAAGCAACATGTCTCGTCTAGGGAACCTCGTTCTTCTTGAACTTCTTTATTGTTCCCCATCTCATTGTGTTGGTACTTACCAAATATTTTCTTTTTTTACCTTCTTTTAGGTTCTTTTCCCCTTGGGATGAGATTTCACTTTCCCCTTGTCATCTTTACATTTGGTATTCCTTGTAGTCCCATGGGCCAACTTTTCCTTTTGGTGGATATTAATAACCAAATTAAATTAAATTAAATATGGAGATCATGAGCATCTGTCCTAATTTTCGGCATATTCATTTTGTTCATTAAGCTTATAATATTAGAAAAATAGCTTTGATGAGCTAACTTAAAATAGATAAATCTATGTAATATTTCAAATTTCTGTTATTAATGGTTTCATTATCATTCTAGACTTATATTTAAACTTCATAAACATGTATCATTTCATATTGTCTATATTTATAATTTGATTTTTTTCCTTTTATGTTCCAATAATTAAGCCAAGTTGTACTATATATTTGGCCAAATTCTTTGGACTTAAAACATAATTTCATATCTTCCCCTACGATGAAGCTTAATAATGATGACAAGCCCCGACGACAATAACACTTTCCCCCTCATGCATTTAAGTAGATGGGACGTGGCTTAAATATGAAAGGTCCATATCCTAATTACCTTCATTCCTCTAGTGTGGGAGTTAATGAATGTTATGATGGCAATACTGTAGGATGTGCATGGGTTTAATAAGCCAACCTCTTGGGATTTGAAGGAGCAACCAACCAAATTTTTAGTTGGAGGTTCAGTATGTGACCATGGGAAACTAGAGAGCCAATTCTTTTGGTTGGCCCTCACGATATTGTTTGTGTTATCTAGATTTGGCATGCCTTTCCTTATTCCAACTTTCCTTGTTACAGGCCTAAGTTGCAGATTTGTTAAGTAGAAATAGAGGGCGTATGACTTTGGTGCATGCATTTTATGGTGTCAAAACTTGGTTGAGGCATGGCCTATACATAGAGGTCAAAGAAAATTTATTGCACTATTTTTTTTCTAAGCTTGAGGTGTTCCCATTGTTATAGCTCTATATTTCACCCTAGAGACACATGAAGTATCTATTAATGTTGTCATGTTGAGACACACTCTTATGCATTGGATTTCTTATCTTTTGAGGGGAGTCACGAATTTCATTCCTAGCAAGGTGCGATTGGCCGCATGTTGCACTACTGGAAGACTACGGCCGGTCACTAGCTGCACCAATGGCAACCCATGACTGACCCTATCACCTTTTATATTGGATGAATTATGAGGAGATCAATGTTGGGTGATTTGTTGATATCGCATGAGGAGATTTAGAAATCATATATATATTGTGTTGAATTTTCACTATGCTAGGCTCAAGCATGAATTTTATTTCAATTTTAGTATTTACTTGAACCATAAACAAATGCAGCTACACCATTAACAATTGTTGCAATAACCAAGATCACAAGAATAAATGCCATGCACAAGAACACAAGAAATATCCCAGGAAATCCTTCACAACAAGGGAAGAAAACCAAACAATCCTTTGTTATATTCTCAAGAGAAAACCTCCCACACCATAGACCTAGCACACAAAAGGGTGCTCTCCAAAACCAAGAAGCTAGTGCCCAAGATAGGTGTGCACTTCAACCCTAGACTATGTACTTACTGAAATTTCCAAATGACATGTGTGTTGTGTGATTCCTCAATGGGGAAATCACCTTTATTTATACTAGACTGGACACATCAAAAGTGGTGTCTATTGGAACAACAGGGCCAACCTCAATAACTCAAAATATAATTAATAATTACAATAATAATTATCTTTTACAATGATCATTAATTATCTTTCACTTTATGGTGGGGACAACTTGTACCCTTTACATCACAATTAGGGTTACATGTAAATCTTACTCTTGGACACTATAGCAAGGGATCTCACACACCCACTAGTGCTCAATGACTAGGGGCATGTCCACCTTTTCTCAACCACATGGACGTCATACTCAACACATCTCTATCTCATTGAGTCTCATAGGAGAATCATCTGGAGTACCACATCGTCTCAACTCTCTACACAGAGGAGAACGATACACCCATCACATGGGAACCTTCACCCCTCACTAGGGTACACATTGTTTCATCTCAAACGACACACCCATCACATGGGAATCCTCACCCCACACAGGGGAATACACATCGACACACCCGTCTCATGGGAATCCTCACCCCACATAGGGGCACACATCATCCTATCTCAGTCTTAGAGAGGAACAACACACCCATATCATGGGCACACCCAACGCATGGGATCTCTCACAGGCCCACTCACTCAGTCTGTGTCCTGGAGGATGTCTCATGAAGTTGTAATCATAAACACTCCCTCTTATATATGGAGACATTCTCCACCAGGTCAAGTCTCTCACAAAAGTACTCAAAATTCATCTTGGCAAGCAGTTTGGTGAAGATATATACAATCTTCTCATGTGTAGGAAGGTACTGCATGCATATTGCTTTCCTATGCACCATGTATCTGATATAATGATATTTTATCTCAATGTGTTTCGATTTATCGTGAAACACGTGGTTCTTAGTGAGCTTCACACATCTCTGGTTATGACAATGAATAATGGTAGGATCCATCTCATGATCAAATACATATGTCAGGAGGTTGCGAAGCCACACTGCTTCGCAAACTACCACACTCAACGTTATATACTATGTTTCTACGGTACTCAAGGCCACAGAGATTTGTTTCTTGCTGCACCAGGAAACCATGGTAGACCCCAAGGTAAAAAAACAACCAGATGTGCTCTTTTGGTCCACTGCGCTCCCTTCCCAATCTACATCGACATATCCCTGTAAACTTATGTCTACACTAGAGGCATATCTCAAACCATATCCAACTGTGCCTCACAGATATCTCCATAAATGCTTCACTGCTATCTAGTAAGTCTGTCTCGGCTAACTCATGAACTAACTAAGTACAATCACTACATAGCATATATTAGGTCTGGTGTTAACCAGATACATCAATGATCCAATCAACTGTCGGTACAAATGTGGATCAATCTCGCCTGAGTCAGTAGAAGCATCATTAACTTTCTTCAAATCCATCGTCATTGTTGTAGGCATGGATTTTCACTCTGTCATACCGAACTTCTTCAATATCTCCATTGTATATTTTCCTTGACTCAGGAAAATCTGATCAGTCCTCTGCCATACTTCTGGTCCCAAGAAGTAGTGCATCATACCCAGATCCTTCATCTTGAATTCATAAGTCAATTCTTGCTTGCATTCAACAATAAGTCTTTCTGAAGTAGTAAGGAATAATTCATCCACATACATGACCAAGATCATGCACTCATCACCAACAATATGATAATATAGGTTTGGATCAACAACACCCTTCTTGAGACCCAAAATCATCAAGAATCCATCCATCTTCTTGTACCAAGAACGAGGTTGTAAAGTTCCCAAGCCAAGATGCTAGGAACGTCACGTCTTGCATGAATTTTTAAACTTTTTCTGAGTGTGGCATTTCATCAAACACTTTGCTTAATGTTGTCTCTTAGGTTGCATTTAGGGTTATACTGATGGTTTATATGTGTGTTTCCAAGAACATATAATAATATAAAGCAATGTAAAATACCATAATCATATGCAAGATCCGCAATATAACAGGCAATCCAAAATGATTCTTAACTGATCTTTATTCATAATAATAAGAACCTGATACAAGGACGAGGCTGATATAGAATGCTCAACAGATGGATCTCGTACACATAATAAAATATTCTACAAAATGCCCCAATATAAGACTACAAGACTCCAAAGGATGAATAATCAATGAAGGGAAATGTAAGAATAGATCTGGGCTGTATGAATCACCAAAACCACCAAGCTGGATGATGTTATGCTCTGCTGGGTGACTGCAAACCCTCAATAATTTGACCCAACTGAAGGAAGCTTCCAAATGAGCCCAAAATGAGTAGAATAGTAGATCGAGATACTGCAAGAACAACCCATGTGTTCAAATCTCCAAGATCCATCTCAAAGTCATGGATCTAGCCTTCCTCCAAGGAATGATGCACCCCCTAGATGCCTGAAACCCTAGATAATTTGGCGTGCCTCCTAAAGGCCTCCAAATGCTCCACAAAACCACTAGAATGATATATCAGAGCTCGGTTACCTCCTTGGTGAATTCCCAAGAGAAATTATGAAGATTCGATCTACCAAATGGCTAAAATCACTTTTTGAAGTGTGCTCCTCTCCTCTAATTCGTCCAATGCATCCAACAAATCAAATGGGACATAAAATTCCTTTGGAATGCACTAGATCTAATGGCCAAGACCCTGCAATGAAAACCTAGGTGCTAGAATCTCCAAAATCCCTGCCAATCACCTACAATGAAATTCCCTCAATGGATGGTGCGCCCCCCTTGCTGGAAACCCCAAATGGTGCACCCTCCCTCTCTTCATGTACCCATGGATGCTGTAGAAACCTCCTGCACTGAGTAGATTTGAAATAGAATGGTGTGGGGGAGTATTGCATCCTTGAGACCAATATTGGGACAAGATAGGTGGAATCTTTCACCATTGAATCGTCCTCTAGCGTTTATTAAGTCGAAACCCTCAAAACCCCCAAGGTATGGGCTCTCTAGCTAGAAGCTAGATATCAAAATGATAATCATACATGAATAATTCGAGAATAGAGGCCCTTGCCTCTTCTTTATACTTCTTGCTCACCTTGTCCCTCCAAAGTGACTTTTACTTTATTAATTTTTAATTAATTAATTAATTAAATCACTTTAATTAATTAATTAACCTTTTTACCTCTGAAAAGTGCCTTATCTCTCCTTGTGGATTCTTTGGCCAATGAAATTCATTTCTCATCATTCTATCCTGTAGTGTTGTTCCTCCCAATTCCAATGAGATATTACACTAAGAGGTTCCTCCAAGCATTGTGCCCAATATGACCTCTTCAGTGAATTTAGTTAACTTATACCTCAAAATAATCAAAATCATGGAAATCGTTAGAATGCAATGAAACCAAAGATAATCTGTGTGAAATGGATCATAATGATGAAATAGGATGAGCGATGAAAGCTGGACCCCAAAATATCCCTCAATATCTTCTGTACTCACTATAATCTTCAACTGGCTACCTTGGTCATCGTAACACTGTGTAATACCCTGATGTCCCAAAGTGGGGACATTACAGAGGTGCCTGCTTTAGTCCATACAGTTCTTTATTCAACCTACACACATGCGATTTCTCGTTGTGTATCACAAATCCTTCTGGTTGCAAATATCGCTTTGTATTTCTCGACACTTCCATTTGTTGCATGCTTGATCTTATAGATCCACTTGGAAGTCACTATATACTTCCCTTCTGGTCTTAGAACAATATCCCACACATCATTCTTCAATATGGAATGATATTCTTCTGTCATGGCATATTTCCATACATGTTGACCTGTCACTTCTCCATGACAAGAAGGCTTGGTATCAATGAAGTGGCTCATGGATGAAAAATAGCTCGAAAATCTCTTTGGTCTCTTGCTCTCTCGGAATGTGCCTTGAGTAGTTGCATGTCCCTCTGTCTCTTGTCGAGTTTGTCGAGCCCAGGCATACCATTTATGGTCTACTGCAATGTCTCTAGGAACATCAACTGGAGCAACTGGATCAACTGGATCGAATGGAACAATGGATGTCTCCCTCTGAATTGTTGAAGGGGAGAAAGTATTTTCCTTTTTCTCAAATTGTTTGACTCCCTACGAGTCAAGTGACTCCCTCTAAAGTCTGAAGGATAGAAATCTTCCTTCTGTATTTCTAACCTGAAGATATCTCATGTCTTATGAAGTCCTCTACTGACTCTACAGTTCTAGGATAATAACCAAGATGGCCTCCCATAGGGATAACAACCAAAATGGCCTCTTGTACTAGGATAATAATCAATTAAGTAAAATTGGACTCCCATACCAGGGATAATGGTCCAAGTTATGAGGGATCCCACACCAAGGATAATACCCTTCACTGTCAAAATGTACTCAATTATAATTTAATGATTAAATCAAATAAGGAACAACTTACCCTAGTCTAAAGTCATGCTCAATCTTGCATTTGGTCTTCCTAAGAAAGGTTAGAGGAAGTAACCCTCATCTCTCATGTATTCATATTTTTGAAGCGATTCTGGATCAATGCCAGCGGTGGAAGCATATTGTCTTCCTTTCTTTCTAGTAGGAAAATTTCTCACAAAGTGTCCATACTTGTCACATCTAAAGAACTAGATCTTTGACATGTCTTTTCTCTGATCATAACCTGAAGCTGATGAAGTCTTCTCATATTTGAGTGTTTTCCTGAAGTTTCTTTTATTTCTTCCTCCTTTCTTTGTATGAAGTGAAAGAGAATGATTGTCATCATGAGGGGAGTCTTCCACTCCTCTAGCTATAAGTATGATTTCTTCTTGGGTACAGTCTATCCACAGACGATAAAAAGAAGGTAGTTTTTCTCTTCCACTAATACTTTGAAGAAATTGTTCCCAATGTTTTGGAATATTATTGAGAGTAGTCAAAACAAGTTCTTTGTTTGATATGATTTCTCCAATGGAACCTAGATGATCTTTGATTTCTGACATCTTTATAAGGAAGGAAGCAACAGTGTCACCTTTTGTCATCTTGATATTTTGAAGTTGGCCCTTCAATGTAAGAGCTCTGAGGGTGTTGTCACTCTCAAACATATTCTTCGATGCTTCATACATTTCATAAGTTGCCTTCAGGTTGGAAATACGAGGTAGGATATTATCTCTTACTGAGTAGATGATTATCTTCCTTACTTTGACGTCATTTTCCTTCCTTTCTTCCTTCTCTTCATCGGTAGTTGTCTTTGGAAAATATTTTTGTATTGTCCACAATAGATCTTCCTCTTCAAAAGTGAATTGAAGTCTTGAATTCCAGGAACTAAAGTTTCTTGATCCATCAAGCCTATCTTCCACCAAGGTTCTGTTCATCATATTTTTAGATTCTTCACAAACCCTTGCCAATTGGGCTAGAAAACCTAATGGCTAGGCTAGGATAACAACCTTAGTTTTTGTTGGGCTTATGACTACCAAAAATAAGCCTTGAAGTCCAGAAGAACATTGGTAAGCTTGAAATATTCTTCAATGAGATGCGTAAACCCTAAAACAAAAAATCTGTAAAAAATTGCGGAACCCTAGAAACCCTAGGGCTAAAAATAAAAAATTCTTGGAATTGCAATATGAAGTTTGTTGGCGGTGTGTTTAATGAGTCTGTACACTCCTATACAATTTTTATCCCCAACATCCAAGTTTAAGGTGATGAAATCACTCAAAAAGAGAGGGTCGTACATATTTTATGGAAACCCTAGGAGGGTCGTATGACTCTACAAAAGAGGAGGAATCCTTGCTTGGATCTTGTGCAATGGGTTCTTCAAGAACTATAATTTGATACCATGTTGAATTTTAACTATGCTAGGATCAAGAATGAATTTTATTTCAATTTTAGCATTTACTTGAACCATAAACAAATGCAGCTACACCATTAACAATTGCTGCAATAACCAAGATCACAAGAATAAATACCATGCACAAGAACAAAAGAAATATCCTGGGAAACCCTTCACAACAAGGGAAGAAAACCCAACAATCATTTGTTATATTCTCAAGAGAAATACCTCCCACACCATAGACCTAGCACACAAAAGGGTGCTCTCCAAAACCAAGAAGCTAGCACTAAAGAGAGGTGTGCACTTCAGTACTAGAATATGTACTTGTTGAAATTTCCAAATGACATGTGTGTTGTGTGTTTCCTCAATGGGGAAATCACCTTTATTTATACTAGATTGGACACATCAAAAGTGGTGTCTATTGGAACAACAATACCGACCTCAATAAATCATAATATAATTAATTATTACAATATTAAATTATCTTTTACAATAATCATTAATTATATTTCACTTTATGGTGGGGCTGACCTGTACACTTTACATCAAAATTAGGGTTACAGGTAAATCTTTCTCTTATAAAATATAGCAAGGGATCTCACACACCCACTAGTGCTCAACCACTAGGGGCATGCCCACCTGTGCTTAGCCCCAAAGACGTTCGACTCAACAGGTCTTTAGCTCACTGAGTTTCACAGGAGAATCATCTGGAGTACCACATCGTCTCAACTATATACATAGAGGATAACGATACACCCATCACATGGGAACCTTCACCTCTCACAGGGGTCCACATTGTTTCATATCAAATGACACATCCATCTCATGGGAATCCTCACCCCACACATGGGCATACACATCGACACACCCATCTCATGGGCATCCTCACCCCACACAGGGGCACACATCGTCCCATCTCAGTCTCAGAGAGGAACGACACACCCATCTCATGGGAACACCCAACTCATGGGATCTCTCACAGACTGAATCACTCAGTCTGTGTCTTGAAGGATGTCTCATGAAGTTGTAATCATAAACATACTAGACTCAGATTTCACTAAGTTCTAAAGATCTAGAAGTATCCCCTAGCCTCTTCCATTATTTTATAAAAGGAAGGTATTCCAAGTGAGGAGAGAAGGAAAAATTGAGAAACAAACTTACGTTGCATAGTTTCAGAGGAGCTCTTCTACAATCCAATCTTCATATCGAGTTGGCCTTACTTGTGTGAGGGATAAGGAGGATATTTTGGAGAAAGGATCTATGAGAGGATTCAATTAGGACTCAGGGTAAAACTTGATTAATGTACCATTTTCTCCACTAATTAATATAGATCTATATGGTTTTACCATTCCATTATTGTTTATGTCAGTCATGCATGCTGATAAATGGTAGATCTGACTTTCCTTCATTAAATCATTTTAAATATAGCATAGATTTGTAATTCCTAGTGCTTGGAGGTTTGAGAATAGTATTTTTTGTTCTCTTGTGTGTAGGAAGTAGGGGCAAGAGTTGGAACAAGATTTATAGAGTTGCATCAACCAAGAATATGTAGGGACAACCGCCTAGAACCACGTTTGAATCATTCTCTCTACTCTTCTTATAGAATAATTTAGGATAAGATCTAGTATATCTAAAGGAGAACAATATTGTTGTCTATCATACAACCTATTTCAGATCATGAGCAGATCTGAGGGAGTGATCACCTATCCGCGGGGGGGAAGATTTCTCCATAACACCACCTAATAGGAAAGATAGCTATTTAGGGAGTTATTTTGTTACATTTCCACTATCATATTGGTTGTTGTATGTTGTTGTAGCAAGGAAGTCACTAAAGTAAATTACCATAACACCCCCTCTCTAAACCCTAAATACATGCAATAAATCATGATTAGTGATTTCCATGCAACGACATGTAAATATTTTAAATGTATTATTGTTTAATTGTAAATGCCAAAAATGACTATGGGGTGAAGCCTTAAAGTACATGACATGATATCACTAGTGGTGAGAGGAGGCTCTAATAAACTAAAGGACCTCAAGCCTTATTCATATTATTTCCCTTAGCCCTGATTTCAAGACAAATCAATTAATGAGGGAGTTTGGTGGTTGAACAACCAACCACCCTAATGAATGGAAGTATGGAGGGCTTTTAGAAGGGACAGGAAGTGGTCAGCTAGAGGATAGTAGGAAATATCATCACGGGTCCCTAGGATTGACCCACGAGTTACCTTCTGACAGAAGAAACAAAAGGACATTTCAAGAACCTACCTAAGTGATGCGTGCAAGAAAAGAAAATAGGGAGATAACATGAGGAGTTCGGACCTCTGAGGAGGAGATATGATGAAATGAATGCATGAGTGTGTGCAACAGAAGGATCAGAGAACCTATAGAAGAGTTTGGAGCTGGAGCATAGAAAACCTAGAAAACTTGACTTAAGCAACGAGGGTCGCGAGCTTGATGCTGGGAAGGTATCTGGTAAACCTCAAAGAGGCCTAAGCTAGGTGGTTGTATGGAAAATATCTACCAAGAGTAGTGTGAAGGAGAGTGACCTTCAAATCTTACTGAGAGCCCGAGAGAGATTCCATAGTCGTATCATGGCTTGGCACGGGGATGGCTAGAATGCTAAAAGTGAATGCATTTGAGCCTACGGTTGGGTGGAAAGGAGAACACCCACAATTAGTTAGTCGGCTATCAACTGTAATAAATAAGTATTTTTGTGCCCTGTATAATTAAACTATAACTTAAGGCTGAATTTTCCTGTGAATGATTCATGGACGTACATGTTTGTTTGATGATTAGATAGATTATTTTACAACATGGGTATTTGATGTGTTAATTACGAGTCATAATAACTACTATTAAACTTGTACAGAAACTATCGTGGTATGTGACTACTTTCATGGGTTTCTATTGTTGTAATTATCCTTGAATATTGTTGACAGGATTGTGCAAATATGACAATTATATGTTACATATAGTGATGATTGCACTTATAACTATACTTGTGAGCATATTCTATTAAGAGTCGCATGGACCTGCACATTTTGTGTATATGCAGTCAATGGCATAGTTACAATGGAGGAGATGGTAATTATGCAGTTATGTCATGGTAATGACTGTTGGAATTATACCTGTACATATTGCTCTACTAGAATTATCCAAAGTTGCACAATTATGTGCATGCACAAAGTTTGTGTAAATAATGTGTCTAAGAGGCCATTGCTTGTGTGTGTGTGTGTGTTGAATATACACATACTGTTGGTGATTATGTATATTCTTTCACATATGCGGGGATTTGTCCATATAATACACTGATATCATGACTAGAATTATGGCTTGATGCGGTTCAACTCGAGCTAGAAATATCCTATACATGTATGGACTATTCATAGTCTGATATTCCGCATTAAAATGAATAAGGGAGAAAACCTTAGCCTGACTGAATAGGAGGCATCATTTCCTTGAAGTCCTGGTAAGCCTTATACTTATCCTGGAAGAAGTTCATAACCACTAATCTAGAATTGCATTAACGAATTTAAGATATCCTGTGATTTTCCTTGGATGAATCGTCGTCGCCAATTTGGCATGGAGTTTTGATCTTGTTCGTCAATCGAGGTCCCTCTCACATGAGAACTTGCAAAGAATATAGAACTGTTAACAGTCATTGGATCCGTTGGAGAAACTCTCATAGGAATCATGACCATTAATCATAGTAGGGGCGTCAGAGTAGTAGAGGAATATGGTGCTCTTATGAAAGAAACTCCAAGAAGCTGTCTCCACTGTTAGATCTATCGATATGGAATCAAGTAACCTCAGTCGTAGATCAATGGGGGTAAGTATTAATCTTGGTTGAGGAAAAAGGGTGGTGTTACGATTGACATCACACCGACGAATAAAGATTATGTGTACGATGGGAACACATGCCAACCTTTAATTGGTTGAAACAATAGAGGTTATGTGCCCTTGTGGAGTCCAAACCTTGATAAGTTATTTAATAGGGAGAGTAAGTATGTAGGCCACAAAAAAAGAATGGTGGGTGTAAAGTGTAGGAAATAGACTTAGAAGCATGACAATTCACATAGATTGGAAAAGTGAGATGAATGAGTCTATGAGTTTGCCAACCCATGAATCCAAAAAAACTCACAAAATAATCTAAGTGTCAAGTGTTTAAAGAGAGGAAGGGACTCAGATGAGTCTGTGAGTCCATGATTCTACCAACCTGCAAAATAGACAAACTCATAAAATAATCTAAGTGTTGAGTGTTAGAAGAGAGGAAGGGACTCCGATGAGTCCGCAAGTTCGTGAGTCATCCAACCTGTGAACCTCAAAAAATCACTAAATAATATAAGTTTTGATACTTCTCGGACGGACCTATGAAAGGATGATTATAGAATTATGCATCCACGAGTCTGTGAGTCCGCATAGATGGAAAAATGGCTAAGTATTGAGACTTCTCGGACATACCTAGGAAAGGATCTTTATAGAATTATGCATCCACGAGTCTGTGAGTCCATGTATATGGAAACATAGTTAATTGTTGAGACTTCTCAGACGGACCTATGAAAGGATGCTTATAGAATTATGCATCTACGAGTCCACAAGTCCGTGAGTCCACATAAGATGGAAAAATGGTTAAGTAATGAGACTTCTTGGGTGGACTAATGAAAGGAAGCTACAAAATTATGAGTCTGCGAGTCCACCACTCACAAGAGTGCATCAGAATAAGGTCTGAGTGAGAATGGTTGTAGGCATGCATGGAATGAAGTTCCACCATGGCAGGCTAGTGCCATGTCAAGACCAGGGTGTCGCCACGTCAATTGGCATGAACAATGAAATATCATGTGGATGCCACATGGAAGTAAGAGAGATGTTTCCTATGTAAACGCAAGAACTTCAGAGGGTCATACCTTTTGTTCCAGAGCTCGATTATGAGTGAATTCACCATCGTTGGAAAGCTCTTAATGAGCAAAAGAGAAAGGAGTTGTGATAGAGAAGATTTAAGGTAGATAGAAGAAGAGAAAAATTTAATACTCCATCCCTTAAAAAGGTACTTGGGGGGTCGGGTTTGTTAAAAAGTGGTATCATAGCAGGAAACAAAACTTGTTCTTCTTGGTCTCATGAAAGTGTCGAATAAAATTCTTCTTAGAAAACTATTAAGGGGAAGGGAATTCTACCCTACCCTATCTACCAGAGTATGATACAACACTAGGCTTGGATGGGATGGAGATTATTGATAGGACTGATATATCGAGATTTAGGTGAGCCCGTTGAAAGGTGTTTCTACCTTTAAATGATTGTTTATTGTCTACATTAACTTCCTGAGGAGAAGAACTACATATTGAAATTATACCTTGGAAACCTTGGCTAAGTTACAACAAGGAGAAATTATATTTTCCCTCTGCCAAAGTGATGACTACTCTTACGGGAGTAGGAATATGTTGATAGGTATTATTGGTAAAACTTGAATGAAAATGGAAGAGGTGGTAGAAATTATGCTATTAAGCTGCCTCAGTCCAGACAAGGGACATGAGTTGGTTTTTTTTGTTAAGTATACTAATGTCTATATGTTGGGGCAGACAAAGTATTTTGTAAATAAGATGGATGATTATATAAGGGTTAAGACCCTTATGGAAAATTCCTTGAGCTTAAAGGAAATTGGTATGGATTGATAGAATATGTAGTTGTAATAATTATTGCTTTGATAAAATATTAAACCCTGTATATGTGTATGATCCCTCATGATCAAAGGACTAATGGAAAATGTGTAAGTTCAATTTTATTTTAACTATAGTGAATGAAGAAAATGGTTGTTGGAGAATAACCCAGTTAAGCAATTAAAAAGGAGTCATGTGGAATGTTGCTAGAACTCATGGGAGAGGTAAAGAGGTATGAACACAAGAGAAAGTTTATGATGCTCACGACTATAATAAGAGAATGTGTATACCTATTAATCTAAGGAAATGTCTATGCATGAGAATACAAATGGAAGACAGTTGGAATACATCTACACCGTAAGCATGGGTAAAATTATTGGGGAACGAGGATATGTCAGAATGCATATGGAAAAGATTGAGCATGCATATAACATGCATATAGGCTTATTATAGTCTGTTATTGGATGTAAAATATGGAGATGACATGGATCCTATGGTCATTGATGATCTGGGTATAACAACTTAAGTAAAATGTCGATGATATTGATTACATATTACCCTATGAGAATAAAGTAGAAGGGTTAATGAATTCTTGATTCTAAATGGTGTAAAGGAAGTGTTGGGACATTTATAGATGACCAATATGATAGACTAACATCTAGAGGTGGATGGTAGCCTTAAGAATATGCTTGGTGTGCTTAAGTTGCGGTGAAAGGGAATATGGAAAAAGGATTCCCTTGATAAAAAGGTCTATTAACCAAGAATAGTATGAGTCATGAAGAGAAGCTTGATAAGTTGTCATGTTTCCCAGGGAATTGTTGAAATTGCCTAGATTGTATTTTTGGGTAGTTGCATACTTTTATAGTAGTTTAGGAAAGAGTGTTATCTTGTTGGTTATTTTCATATGGAAAGGGAAACATAGTTACAAATATTTCTGCGATACTTTCCATGTGAATATCATGTGAATGACTGTAAACTCTCAATAAAGAGAGAAACATGGTGTTGAGTATTCCTATGAGACTTGTCATAAGAATGGCTATAAGATCCTTGGGAGGAAGGATATGGAGGTTTGAAATGCCCATGTGTAATAATGGCATGAAAAAAAAGGTGTAATAGTGAGCTTGCATGTTGAACATCCATAGATGTAAATGGATGCTTGAGTGCATGAATGGAATGGATTATAAGGTTTCCTAGTATGAAGGAAGAAATGAATAGGTTTATGAGACTAGCCATGAGGATGGTTGTAAATTCTCTTTAAATAATAATGATAATAAGACCCAATAAATAGGAATGAATGAGGTAAAAAGGTGCAATTGATGCACCTACATCTATGTAAATGTACATATACATTCTTAAAGGTGTGATATGAATGCGTGGTTGACCTTATGTTGGAAGGGTTTGATTTGTCTTAATGAAATAATATCTTGAGGGGGACGTGTTCCCTTTTTTCTCAGGAAAGAATAGTATACATTGATGAAAAGGTAAATGAGCAGGGATGCTCTGTTGACAATATAAAAGGGAACATGATTATGCATAATAAAGGTGCATGATGATAATTCCTCATGGAATATTAGGTAATAACTTGAGATGAAAAATCTAAGGATAACTCAAGAATTGAGGTCATGTCATATCATTTGGATATGCAACAAGAGAGTTGCATGTTGAAGAGGTTTCGATGGATGAACTGTGCAAATAAATCTGCCAGGAGAACAAAGCTATAACCTTAATGACTGTTGATAATTGAACAACGAGATGCAAAACCTATTTATATAAGAATCTTGGATTACATTTTAAAATATCATGCATGAGTACAAAGACATGCATACGAATGAGGACCGATTTGATCTCTGGGTGGGAAATGTGTGAAATGCACAAGTTCATGATTCATTATGAACACGAAACTTGTTGATGTAGCGTGTTGAATTATCCAAGAAGGTCAAGGTGAACATGACTAAGATTGCTCAAGAAACAGAACAAGCAGATTCCAGGAGGGATACATTGTAAAAGAAAAGAAGGAGAAAGTGATTAATAATTCTCTCACTATGAAAGAATAATAAGACAGAGTTGTATGCTTAAAAAGGACACTTGTGAAGATAAGTACAACTAGTAGAAAAAAGATACAATATTGAATGTGTTTAAATGAATGAGTTTGGTTAAGCTATAGTGTGTGAAGGAAATGAGGCCTTGAAATTAATTTAGCTAGGATGAAAGTTTCTTGATGGGAGAATCCATTAACTCCTTTATTGTTGTGTATTATGTTTCTCTGGGATGAGAAATTGATATGTTGATGAATGTAGATATTTTGGCATGAGAATGTTGAGAGTTGCAGCTGAAATTCGATTATGGTTGCACTCATGAAAACATTGGGGAAAATGTGATGGAGTGCATATAGATATGCTAAGGCATATATGAAAATATTTTATTGAAATAATTCTATGGTACATGCATTTGATTTTACATGAAAACTAATGTAAAATATGAATGTGGTGATGTATGTCACATGTAGAAAATATTGGAACTATTAGGGAAGGAAAAATTCTAATAGTGAACAACCTCAGATAGAAGTGAATGCAAGAAGGTTGCTAATAAAAAGAAAATTGCGAAATAGATTTTAGAAGTCCCGAGGAAGTACCACTGAAGAGGTAATATTAGAAGAGGTGTTGGCAGCCAGAACAAGTATAAATATTCCATGCCCATGTGACATAAGAGGTAAAAGGGATTTGGGTAATAATCCCTTCTAAAATAGTATATGATTTGATGGTATGCATGTGATTTGAATCGTTGTTGTATCTCATTGATACCCAAGTAGGGTATGATTCTGGAAGAAGAACCTGCATGATGGAGGTGTGAACCTCTGACAGCCGAGGATGATTGAAATCCTTGAAAAAATGCATGAACAAGTATAGGTCATGAATATATTTCTCAATCAAGGAGTGATTGGGAACAAAAGTGCGCAAAGGTAGCACGATGATGTAACACAAAAAGGAGATGCAAGTGATAAGAGAGTGGGTATATATAAGAGTGTCCACTATGGAAGAAGTATCTTCCAGTACTCTATGGAATTTCAAAATGGTATAGAGAGAAATTGGGTGGCCATAAATGTCAACACCCTGGTTACCAATGAAGAGAAAATTATTGAATGCATTCATGTGAAACTTTTAGTTTCAATTTGAGGTCATGATCAAATGAAGCAAGAAAACACAATCCTGTTGTAAAAATAAATGTGTATAAAGAAACCATGTGGTAAAAGGGTGGCTGAGTTATAACCCAACA
Organism: Picea engelmannii; assembly: GCA_009831015.1. Classification (NCBI taxonomy): domain Eukaryota; kingdom Viridiplantae; phylum Streptophyta; class Pinopsida; order Pinales; family Pinaceae; genus Picea; species Picea engelmannii. Next base: position 354,709 of record ML793210.1, on the reverse strand, counting down.
AGGCAAGGTGCCTAATATGAAAAGAAATAATCTGAAAATCAATGCAAAGGTGCATTGCGTGTGATTGTGGCCATGGAAATTGGCACATTGAGTAAAATCATTGGATGTTTGATTTCATTTTGAAAGGATGGGTATGATAAAATAATGCATGTGTAAGGAATGGTATTTCCCTTTCGAGTAGATGAATTTAATTGTTAGTATGCACAATTCTGAAATTGTTTGTGAGCCACTACAAGTGTGCAATGAAAATATAATGGGCATGAGAACTACCAATTTGGTTGGATGATTGAAGTGGAAATTATAGGAAGAAATGTCTTGGTATGACAGTGTTGTAATTCCATGAGGAAGACCAATGTATGTTGATTATAAAAGATCCAAACTACCATGAGAAAGAAATCTCATGCTTGTGGGATCTAGTTCCTATATGGAAGAAATATGAAAATAGAAAAGTGAAACTTGAAATCTGTGGGTGAGAGATTTGAAAGAATTTTAATCAAAATAATGAAATCATTGTTGGAAATACTGAGAGGGGGGGGGGGGTGAATCAATATTACCATTTTTCAATAATTAGCAATTACTTGGATATTTTATTAATTACCACAATATATCAACAATGGACTTGTACTTAAAATAAATTATATAAATATAATTAACATGAATTACAAGGTTTTATAAATAATAGTGAAGGACATCAATCCTTTTTAGAGCACCAACTCTAGGAGACAAAAATACCCTTCTTCAGGACACCAACTCCCTTGTTTTTAGGGCACCAACCCTAGGAAGCACCAAATCCCCTATTTTTAGGGCACCAAGCCTAGGAAGCACCAAATCCCTTATCTATTAAAGGATATGAATCCTTCATTGCTCATCCGTTCCACCCTCACTGCATAAGTATCATCAATTCCTCTTCTTGGGCACTGCTTCTACTTTGATCTTCTGATATAGACTACATAGACACTTCTTCTTCATCGTTTTTTCTTACTTATATAGTTTTCCAACTGGTGTGAGAGTTGAAGCATTGTGTCCCTTTATTTGGACCATCACACCTCTTTATTTAAATTAACAATAATAACATTTGTTTTTCTCCATTATTATTCATACATTATCGTGAAAGATTTTCAATTTAGTAAGAGGGATTTTCACAAGTCGATCACTGATATGGATCGATTTTGTTTTAATTCTTTCCCGTGCCTCTTTATTTCATTCTCAATTTACGTTGATTAGATCTAAGCTTTTTGATTATATTTTTAATGTATTGCAAGTATTGGATTACTTAAGATAAATAAGAACAAAGTCCATATCCTATCTGGTTCAACGTTCCTTCTTGACTGAGATAAAATTTTTATTCTGTGTGTTAAATTTCACACAAAAAAGCTTCTAGACCTCTATTCCATATGACCATAGGTGGTGGATAGGTGTTAATCCAAACATGTGCTCAATCACTTATCAATATCAACAGTCACATTTTAAATGCACGTTGAGATGGATGGTTCTCGTTTACTTTAGAACTTCTCCCTTCAACGCTTCGGGTAGTTTTTGGTAGCAGAAACTAGATATCCCTGAAGTACATACTCTTGAAGTGACGTAGCTTGTTGATATCATTGTTGATGTGGCACTAGATGAGTGGCTAACATGTGTCACCTAGATTCATGAATTATGTATACCTAAAGCGCCAACTAGACCTTGACACTTGTCACCATTTGATTGTGCAACTCCTTGCTGACGTGGATCTTCAGAAGTGTCACATGTCTTTCCCCTTTGGATCATATATCAGACGGTCTAGTTTTCACCTGAATTCTTGATCCAATGACCCTCACTCACTTCGGGACTTCGGGGATTTTTCCTTCAGGTGAAATTAAATGTTTTAGACCTCTTTTCATCAAAGTGGTCAGCACCGAAGTTGACCACCCTCGGACCCGCCTATCCTCATCCAATGTTCACCATGCATTGCCCAGATCTAATGGCCCTCATTCACTTTGGGAATTCAGGGCTCTAGCCTTCGGCTGAACTAACATGTTTCAGATCTCTTTTCGTCGAAGTGGTAGATGTTGGAGTTAACCGTCTCCTTTCCTTTACTTTGATCTGACGGTTCCAATATTTCACTCTAGATCAATGGTTGACAATAGTTCATGACTTTGGGGCTTCAACCTTTAGGTAAACTTGCATATTCTTGGCTTCTTTCCACTGAAGTGGTCAACGTCGGAGTTGGTCGTCTCCTTTCCTTTAATGTGATCAGAAGGTTCCAATATTTTCACTCCAGATCAATGGTTGATGACAGTCCGTTTAATCCGAGACTTTGGGATATTTGTGGCTTACACTCTCCTTCCACTAAACTTGATCAGATGGTCGAGAATTCATTTAAAGTCGCCCCTTGATCTAACGTCTGGTGGAATTTCATGAGTTCATTCCTTTTCCTTATCTCCAATGTCCCAAAACTTACACTATCCTTGCACTTGTCTTTGATCAATGGTTCTAACTAATCTGATGGTTGTGATTACTCCCAAAATTTGAATGGAAAATTAAATTTCCACAATCCTTCACATGATATTCTTATGTGTAGGCTATGGCTTCTACGTGATCTGATGGTCCAAGATTTTCCCGAGAACTATATCAACAAACATGATTCTTCCTTGATTCTTCTTTAGTTTTACTGTGGGGATTTCAATCCCGATAGCATTTTTGCAATGTTCTCTCCCTTCTGAGCTTCGATTAATGTCCTTCCTTCCGAGATTTGGGTTTATACTAGATTCTTCTGCACTCTGTTGACATCAATCACAATACCATACCACTGTGTCCAACATTCCCCCCCTTTGGCATTGATGGAAACCTTTTCTTTTTGAAATATTTTTATTTCTATTTCTTATCTATCCCCCTCNCCCCCCCCCGCCCCCCCCTTTGACAACATTGACATCATGGATCTTTCTTCGCTCCCCTTGTGGAAATTCTCCCCCTAACCATGTGTTCTTTTTCTTATGATACGATTTTTATGGTTTTAATGAGGTTTGTGAATTACTCCCAATTTCTGTTGAAGATTTTCAAAAGTACCCGTGGGAAAAGGTTTTGTGAATATGTCTTCAATTTTTTATTTGGTGTCTACATACACTATTTTAACCCCTATTTGGGTAACCCAATCTCTTAGAAAATGGTATTTAATTGGGAAGTTTTTGGTTTTATAATGCATTAATGGATTTTTAGAGATACTTATGGCACTAGTGTTATCAAAATTAATAGTGATGGGATTATCATATATTATTTGTAAATCTTCTAATGTTTGCTTCATCCAAAGAACTTGTGTGAAAAATGATGCAACAACAATGTATTTTGCCTCTGTTGTAGATGGTGATGTGGATGCTTGTTTATTACTTAGCCACGCTACTAGAAATTTTCCTAGAAAAAAATCTCCTCCACTGGTGATTTTCCTATCATCTATACTACTAGCCCAATCTGCATTAGTGTATGCAGTTAGATTGATGTCTTTATCTTTTGGATACCATAAACCAAGTTCAAAGGTGCCTTTAAGATATCTGAATTTTCTCTTTACTACTCTTCAGTGAGTTTCTTTAGGTGCATATTGAAATCTCCCCATGATTGCTACAACCTGTATGATGTCAGGTCTTGTTGTTGTTGTTGAATAGAGAAAACTTTCAACCATTGATCTGTACATCGTTTGGTCCACTTTTGGTGAGTCATATTCTAGGATTAGTTTACCTCCAGTGACCATGGGAGTACTCATAGGTTTATTGTCTTCCATTTGTAATTTCTTTAACATTTACTTGATATATTTGGCTTGGGAAATGAATATTCCATTTTTTGTTTGATTTACTTGTAAACCTAAGAAGAAGGAAAGTTCTCCCAACAGAGACATTTCAAATTCTTCTTGCATTTTGGGTGCAAACTTTCTGCTTAGTGTAGTAATATTACATCCAAATATGATGTCATCTACATATACCACCACAACAATCATGTTTTGATCCTCAATTTTGATGTATAATTTGTTGTCAGTAGTCCCTCTCTTATATCCTTGTTTTTGCAGGTACTGATCAAGCCTTGAGAACCATGCTCCAGGGGCTTGTTTAAGATCATATAGGGAATTTTTTTAGCTTGCACACATAGTCCTAATTTTCTGTTAACATGAATCCTTCTGGTTGCTCAACATAGACTTCTTCTTCTAGTGTTCCATTAAGGAATGTTGACTTGACATCCATTTGATAGATTTTGAAATTTTTGAAGCATGCAAATGCCAAGAACATTCTGATGGACTCAAGTATTGATAATCGAAAAGTCTCTTCAAAATCAATACCTTCCACTTGGTAATATCCTTTGAAAACTAATATGGCTTTGTTCTTTATAATCTTCCCATTTTCATTTAGTTTTTTCTTGAATATCCACTTGGTTCCTACCACATTCTTGTCATTAGGTCTTCGAACTAGTTCCCAAGTTTGGTTCTTCTCTATTTGGTCTAGTTCTTAATTTATTGATTTTATCCAATATTTACTTTTGTTATATTCTTTAAATGAATTAGGTTCTATCAGGGATAACATTTCTTGTTCTGAGTCAAAAGTTAGTTTCCTTCTTGTTTCCACTCCTGCATTTTTATCTCCAATAATCTAACTTTCAGGATGATTCTTTTGAAACTCTTTTTGATGGAGATTTTGACAAGGTTGTTTCTTCATTGTCTTCTTCATCAGTGTATGGTTCATTTTCCAGTGTTTGATTATCATCATATTCTTCCTGAGATTCTACATCATCATCTTGTTGTTGATATTTTACATCATCATCTTTTTGTTGATATTTTTTATCAACGTCTTGGGATATGCTCTTTTTTAGATCATCTATCTTTACATTGGCACTTTCCACTATCTTTAGTAGTCTAATATTATAACATCTGTATGATTTAGTATTAGATGAATACCCTAAAAATATTCCTTCATCAGATCTTGGATCAAAATTTCCTAAATTATCTTCATCATTCTTAATGTAACATTTACTTCCAAAAATTCTAAAGTGTTTTACAGATGTTGGCCTGCCAAACCATAGTTCATAAGGGTTTTTTTCATGGATGGGTCTCAATTGAGCTCAATTAAGTATGTGGGTTGTTGTGTATATTGCATCTCTCTTGAATTTTTCTGGAAGCTTGGCTTCATTTAGCATGGTTCTTGCAACTTCTTGAACTATTCTATTTTTCATTTCTACCACTCCATTCTATTGAGTCCTGGGAGCTGAAAAATGTCTTTTGATACCATGATTTTAACAGAATTGAATGAAATATTTAGAGGTGAATTATCCTCTATTGTCTTATCTCAGACATTTAATTTTGAGATATGTTTCATTCTCTTCGAGGGCTTTGTATGTTTTAAACTTCTCAAAGGATTCTGATTTTTCTTTTAGAAAGTATACTCAGGTCAATCTTGTGTAATCATAAAAAATAAACATAAAATATTGTTCACCATAAATAATTTTAGTTCTGGTAGGTCCACATAGATATGTGTGAATAATCTCTAATGGTTTTGTTGTGGAATGTTCTTTTTCTTTGAACCTAACTCTTGTTTGCTTTCCTATTTGACAATGTTTGCAAATAGAATATGAAGTCTTAGTAACTTTTGGTAGATCCCTAAATGCCTCTTTCTCATTGGCTTTGATCAAGTTGTCAAAGCTTAAATGTCCCAACTTCTATGTCATAGCTAACTTTCATCTACTTGGCTTAAACAACATTTTTATCCTTCATCTATATTAAGGACGTATACATTGCTAGATGTTCTTGGTGCAACTACTACTAGCTTTCTAGTGTCCTTTTATTTGATCTCACATTTCTGAGAATAAAAAGTAAGTATGTGACCTTGATCACATGTATGACTTACACTTAGGAGATTAGTGTTAGGACCACACAATTTACCTTTTTGCCTATACTTTTTGCCACTATTATACTCTTGATCACCCATATTTAAACTCATACTATCACTTTATCTGATCATTCCAAAGGTATACAACGTCCCTTCTCATTACTATACATTTAATCTGTTTTGCATAATATTTTACATCACTCTTGTACTTAACCATTGATTAGAAATGTATAAGTGTTCAAACTGCAGATTAGCATTTGAAGCCTGTTGCTGAAACACAGAGCTGTTACACAGTCCAAGGTCGCAGATGTTGAAACACAGAGCTGTTACATAATCCAAGTTCGCAGATGCTGAAACACAGAGCTGTTACACAGTCCAAGGTTGCAGACGCTGAAACACAGAGCTGCTACACAGTCCAGAGTTGCAGATGCTGAAACACAGAGGAAACCGCTAGGACCGACGATGCTGAAACACAAAGGAAGCTGTTACAGTTAGCGGTCAAGCACCAACCATCGCTCCTACATAAGAATGATGACACATCAAGAGAACAATTCACGTGGCTGAAACGGACCACGAATTGCGATGCTGAAACAACAATCAGCAGCAACGAGAAGAAGCTATTACTCCAGCCGTAACATCAATACCTCATTCAACAACTGTAATAGTATTATGTTGTGTGGGACTAGGACATCCTATTCTGGTTTAGAAAGTAGATCCAGCTAAAGATAAGACTCATATACACATTGTAATTTTTGATCAATTGTATCGAAAGGATTCCCTCTTTAAATAAGAGGAAATCATCATTCGAGGCATCGAAGTTTTATGTATTGAGAAAGCTTCAGAGAGGGGCATGTACTTCAATTCCAGATTGTAATATGATACATTGATAGATGAATAGAAAAATATTTTGAGTATCCGTCTCTAAGCTTTTTCGTCTCAGGGGAATCTTGTGAGAAGGGAGGGCCCACCTTCTTCACAAGATTCACCCGTTAGTTTTAGAAGTGTGTTAGTACAATTTCTGTTTATGCTTTGATTAACTTTTGTTTGCTGAAACACTACTTTTAATGAATTTTGCTTTGCTGAAACACTACTGAACTCTGTCTTAGTTTATTGAATGAAATTCGTAATTCTTTTTAGCAATCTTGTGTGATGATTTTATGAGGCTAGCCAGAGATTGGGTTAAGGGTTCCTGCTCAGAAAGGAAGGGATCAGAATATCCTATTCTCTGTAGATTTCAATTTCTTCTGCAAGTGTGTTAGCTAGAGATTGGGTTAAGGGTTCCTACTCAGAAAGGAAGGAATCAAGAGATCCTGTTCTCTGTAGATTTCAATTACTTCTACAAGTGTGTTAGCCAGAGATTGGGTTAAGGGTTCCTGCTCATAAAGGAAGGAATCAGAAGATCCTGTTCTCTGTAGATTTCAATTACTTTTGCAAGTGTGTTAGCCAGAGATTGGGTTAACGGTTCCTGCTCAGAAAGGAAGGAATCAGGAGATCCTGTTCTCTGTAGATTTCAATTACTTCTACAAGTGTGCTAGCCAGAAACTGGGTTAAGGGTTCCTGCTCAGAAAGGAAGGAATCAGGAGATCCTGTTCTCTGTAGATCTCAGTTATTTTTCACAAGTGTGCTAATCAGGGATAGGGCTTAAGGTTCCTGCTTATAAAGGAAGGAATTATATGGTCTTGTTCTCTGCTAGATAGAGTTATCTTTCTCTGCATTACTATTTTCATGAAAGAGGGTTAATCAGAAATAAAGTACTGAAATCTCCATTGAGAGTAAGGGTCCTATTCTCTGGTTGCAGAATAGTTGTTCTTTCCTGTTGCAAGAGTTATTTTAATGTAATCCAAGATTCTTTAGATTAATCTTTAAGATCTGCAATAGGTAGGTTGCTTTCCTGTGATTTAAATCATAATTTCAGTTCATTCAAGGCAAGTGTGATTAGTATAGTTTCTTTTACTACAACTTTAAGTTGCTTTTGGAATTGAGCATATATAGTGCGTGGTTATCTTTGAAATAAACAGACTTCCCTGGGTTGACAATTTATGTATCACTTAAT
>ML793210.1:326325-346118 GCA_009831015.1 Picea engelmannii | reverse complement strand
GACTTTGTAGAAAGGCTACAATACAATCTACAAAGATCCAGTCATCCCAATGTAAGTAAGGATATTCTCAAAACTATTTTATTAAAAGGGGTAAGGGATGACTCTATGGATATGCTAAATATGCTTGGGAAAGGGGACATATCTAAGGAATCATACGATGAAATTGTTAATTTATGCAAAAGATGTTCAAGAGGAGCTTCAAGAAATATATCAAACAGCAGGGACACCACATTTTCAAGAGTCTAGAAATTAGCCAGTGGGGGAGCAACAAGAGACGAGATAGGTAATTTACTTGAAGGTTTTAAAACTAAAATGTTAATCTCTTTTTCCTCACAAATTGATACCCTACAGATTAAGAAAAAGCAAGCAGAAGCAGAAGCATCCTTGTCCATCTTTTGTTCTCAATGCAGAGATAAGCACCCACGAAGAGAATGTCCACTGGACAAAAAGCCAATTTGCACTATCTGTGATAAAGATCATGATACCCAAAATTGTCCACCTTTACCAGGGATCAAGGCAGCATTACAACCAACGGACGAAGAAGCTGAATCTGTCTATCTGATGACACAAAGGAGACAATGGCAACCGCGGGGACAATAATTATTCTTCTTTCAATCAAATGAGTTACCCCCCCTTCAACCAAATTCAATACACTAATCAAATGAATTACCCATCCATGCAACAAACTTACCCACCCACACAACAAACTTACCCACCCATGTAGCAAAATAACCCACCCTTTGTTGATCCCTCAATGTGGACCCCTTGGCCTCCACAACAACAACAACCATATCAGAGCCAATGGAATCAAAACTGGAGAGGACAACAACCCCCCTTTCAAAATCAATTACCTCAAATCCTACAACCACTCTCCTTACCAGCAGGTACTCCTCCAAACAACCAAACAATGAGACCCCAACTACCTGTACAACCTAACCCCAACCCGAATAATAAAGCTGTGTAATGCATTGATATTTATAACCAGCCTACACTTTCTCTTCTCCCTGCGCAATGTAACAATATTCATCTTAGATCTGGGAGAATAGTGGAACCTACCATAGCTGATGTTACCTCTTCTGATACAGAGGAAACAAAAGAGCATGATGCACCTGAAAAGGTACAATCATCCTCTAACAATGCTACTGAAACAACAACACCACCATTTCCTGAGCGTTTAGCCTTAACTAAAATGCCTGAACCACCAACCTTTAATATTCTAGGGGAATTACAAAATTTATATGTCAAAATTCCTCTACTACAAGAACTTAGAGACGTACCAATCTATGCTAGGACAATGCGAGATATTTTTGTCAAAAAGGCTGGTAGGAAAACTAAGGATCCCCTTACAGTCCATGTTATGGGAGACCTGTCTGCACTAATGTCAGGTAAAACTCCCCCAGTCAAATATGGTGATCCTGGCCACCCTACCATTACAGTACAAGTTGGAAAAATGATAATTCCTCGAGTCCTGGTAGACCTAGGTGCAACCATCAATATCATGAATTTGGAAACCTTACAACTGCTACAATTACAAAATGAAGTCAGAGAAACCCCAACTATCCTAGAATTAGCTGACTGATCCACAAAACCAGAAGGAGTCATTGAAGACCTCAATATCTCTATGGAATCCTAGAATTATCCAGTTGAATTTACAGTGCTGCAGCCCAAAACAAAGCTGGGGGGCCACCCTCTAATTTTGGGTAGACCTTGGCTGGCCACAGCAGATGCTTTTATTAGCTGTAGATCAGGTTCAATGACAATTTCAAACGGTTATGAAACTAAGCAGCTCACCCTCTATCCTCATGCTACACCCCTGGTTAATAATGATAACTCCGTATGGGTAGATTTTGAGGATCAACCTACTCAACCGCTTTTGACTATCGGACAAGCTTTAAGCCTGAAAGACTCTATTGAGGATGAAATAATCAATAATTTTATTTGCGAACCCTCCTCTGTAACTCCAGAAACTCATAATCAACTAACTGCACTGTTGGAGTCTGATAATCAAGAAAACCTCAATTCAGAAATCCCACCTCAAACATCTAACACTATCTTCTCCAAAAGCATACTAGTGGAAATCGAACCTGGCAAAACATTGAACATAAATCCTAATTTGACAGAAGCTGAAACACAATAGTTAATGAAGTTACTTCGGGAAAATAAAGAAGCATTCGCATGGGATTACACAGACATGAAAGGAATCTCTCTTGAGTTATGATCTCATCGAATATATATTACGGAATATTGTCGGCCAATCTGCCAACCTCAGCGTCGAATGAACCCGAACTTAAGAGAAATCCTCAAAGAAGAACTTCAAAAATTGCTCAATGCAGGGTTTATCTATCCTATATCAGACAGTGAATGGGTATCCTCGTTGGTAATAGTTCCTAAGAAAAATAGGAAATGGAGAGTATGTGTGGATTACAGAGCTTTAAATAAAGCCACTCAGAAAGATCACTTTCCATTACCATTCATTGATCAAGTGTTAGATAATTTGTCAAGGAAGAATTTTTTCTCATTTTTAGATGGTTTCAGTGGGTACAACCAGATCAAAATTGCACCTCAAGATCAAGATAAAACCACCTTTACTAGCCCCTAGGGAACCTTTTCTTATAGATTTCTCCCATTTGGATTATGTAATGCACTAGCAACCTTCCAAAGGGCAGTTTTAGGAATTTTTTCTGATATGCTTAATGACTCTATGGAAATATTTATGGATGACTTTACTCCTTATGGTGTTTCTTTTCAGGAAGCACTGGAAAACCTTGAGAAAGTACTTAAACGATGCATACAAGCCCAACTCTCCTTAAGTACAGAAAAATGCCATATGATGATGAGTGAAGGAATAGTGCTTGGACATTTTATCTCATCTCAAGGAATTCAGGTAGACCATCCAAAATACAAGTCATTAAGGACCTTCCTACTCCCAAAACTCAAATAGAGGTAAGAAGCTTTCTAGGATATGCTGGATACTACGGAAGATTTATTAAGAACTTTTCCAAAATAGCTTCTCCCCTGTTTGTTTTACTGATGAAAAATGTTGAATTCAAATGGACTAATTTTTGTCAAGAAGCATTTAACACACTTAAACATCAGTTATCTACAGCTCCTATCCTTAGAGGACCTGATTGGACACTTCCCTTTCACATATCCTCCGATGCTTCAGATACTGCTATAGGATTTGTTTTGGGACAGGAAGAAAATCATCTCCCTTATGCTATATATTTCATCAACAAGAATATCACCCCCGCTGAACTCAATTATACAGTCACCGAGAAGGAATTCTTAGCGGTTATCTATGCAATTAATAAATTTAGACATTACATTACTGACTATTCTACTTTTGTCCATACTGATCACTCAGCTATCAAGTACTTAATGAATAAACCTGTCACAAATGCTAGAGTCACCAGATGGCTATTGTTATTGCAAGAATTTGATATTACAATTGTAGATAGACCAGGAAAAGAGAATGTAGTTGTTGATTTCCTTTCTCGATTAACACCTAATGATGATACCCCAGTAGATGATTATTTTTCTGATGAATATCTATTTGCAGTTTCTTCTCACTCACCTTGGTATGCAGATATTGCTAGTTACTTGGTTGCAGGGAAGTTACCATCCCACCTATCCTACCGAGAGAAAAAAAGTATTATTCATCAAAGTGCTCAGTATAGTTGGATAAGGGGGTACCTTTTCCATATAGGAGCTGATCAAGAAATTCGAAGGTGTATTAGAGATGATGAGGTGTATGATCTATTGAAATCTTGTCATGATGGCCCTTGTGGAGGGCATTTTGCTGATAAGAGAACATCATATAAAATTCTTAGGATGGGGTACTATTGTCCCTCACTCTTCAAAGATGCAAAGAAATATGTCAAGGCCTATGATAGTTGCCAAAGAGTAGGCCAAACTAATCATAGAGATGAAGTTCCATTAAACCCCCAGGGAGTACTTGAACCATTTGAAAGATGGGCCTTAGACTTCATAGGACCCATCAACCCTCCATCCAATCAAAAAGTTTATATATTGGTATGCACAAATTACATGACTAAATGGGTGGAAGCCAAGGCACTCCACAGAGAAACTGAAGAAGCAGTTATAAATTTCTTATTTAAAGACATCTTCACCAGATTTGGAATGCCAAGAGAATTAGTTACAGATGGAGGACCTCCTTTTACTTCTCATGGGTTCAAAGCCACCCTTCAGAAATATCATATTCAACAGAGAATGACTACACCATACCACCCCCAAGCCAATGGATAGGTGGAAAGCACAAACAAAGTAATAGAAGCCATTCTCACAAAAACAGTGAAGGAAACTAGAATGGATTGGTCCTACAGGCTCCTTGAAGAACTATGGGCCTACAGAACTACCTGGAGAAATACTACAGGATTCTCTCCCTATGAATTAGTCTATGGAAAAAGTGTTGTCTTTCCTGTGGAATTTGAGATAAAAACCTTAAGGACTTCTTTAGCTATCAACCTTGATTTAACCGATGCACAGACAACCAGGTTGCAGTAGCTTAATGAACTAGAGGAGAAAAGACTAGATGCCATTCAACAAACAACCATAATTCAACAACAAAGATCAAAATGGCATGACAAAAATATCAAGAATAAGAAGTTCCAAAAAGGTAATTGGGCCCTACTGTATGATTCCCGGTTCAAAGAATTTCAGGGGAAACTACGTACAAGATGGCTTGGACCTTATGAAGTAGACACAGTTTTCCCCAATGGAACAGTAAGGCTCCTCACAATCGATGACTCCAAAACTCCATTACTTGTAAATGGTCATCAGCTCCATCTGTACCAACGACCTATTTCTAAAGAAGATTTTAAGGTCACATGCATGGCAGACGCCCATTTTATTTTCATTGACGGGGTTCCTACCCCTAATTGCAATTAATTCTTTTAAGTTAATTTCTGTAGTATTAGATTATATTAGATTTTTACTTACTAATAATCCTTGTCAAGAAATACCATGTTACAGTCGATTTTTGCAGATTTCCGATCGAAGCAAAGCCACTAGGAAAGGGCGATCCTACTTCAAAAAGACAAGCTTTGCCAATGCTGAAACACCACTGTTCAGCACTGTTCACTTTCTTCCGATGCTGAAACACCACTGTTCAGCACTCTTGATTTTCCCCGATGTTGAAACACCACCGTTCAGCACTCTTGACTTCTCCGATGCCGAAACACCACAGGCAACAATTGGTTCCTTTCCTTCATTACCACTACCACCAACACCACATCTAATCCCCCATCACTGTTCAACAACATTTTACCATTTTTCCCCTTTCTTCACCATTCTTCATCGACAAAACAACACCGTCCAGCAATTGTTTCGCCTTTTCTTTTTCGTTGTTGAAACACCTTTGCCAACAACTTTTCATCATGTTTCCCGATGCTGAAACACCACTGTTCAACACTTTTTACTCCCAAAACACTACAGTCCACCATTTTCTTACCATTCTTCATCGACGAAACAACACCGTCCAGCAATTGTTTCACCCTTTTCTTTTCCGTTGATGAAACACCACCGTTCAGCATTCTTGACTTTCCTCTGATGATGAAACACCACTGTTGACTTTCTTCCGATGTTGAAACACCACTATTCAGCACTCTTAAATTTCCTCCGATGCTGAAACACCATTGTTCAGCAGTCTTTCACAGTTTCTCATCACCGAAATAGCCCTGTCCAGCAATTGTTTCGTTCTTTTTTGTTGCTGAAACACCAGTCTTTCACCATCATCTGTCAGCAAGATTTTACACCCTCATATTATAGTTCATCCTTCCAGTAAGCAAACCCTCGACACAATTCATCTATTAGAGAAAAAGTCTCTGCTACGATAGGACTACCACGAATAGGCATGATATTTTGTTTGCAAAACGAATCAAAAGGTAAGGCGAGGTATGTAAATTTTATGTAATTCAGTTAGACTATAGTTAATGGGAAGATTCTATATCATTATGACCACTCAAGTGAAATCATTACTAGCCACACTTGATGGGAGGGGAGTACACGTCAAATCTTCGATACCATCATTTCACACAAATTCACCGCCGTCACCCCTATTTCACCACCCTTTCACACATTTGACCGCCATTTTGCATAATGTCGCTCGGAAAACTCACTTTGCGCAGAAGATGATACTCAAACTCTTGACGTTGCATCTTACCGAGCTGGTAGCCATGGGAGAATCTGTCATACGGAATGAACCCACCACCACAGCGCTGTTAGAATATTATTCCGCAGCTTATCAAATCTTTCAGCAGGCAGGATGGCTCAGTTACTTCCACAGACTCCAGTGGTATAATGAACAACAAGTCCTGCAATTTACCCTAAACCTTCAGGAGGACCATTCCATCGTCGAAGGAGTCCAAATTTCAGTAATAGAGGAAGATATAGCAGAGGTCTCAGGCCTCCCTATCGACGACACTCGCATGTTCAACATAAAACATATCATTCAGAATGTTCAACCGAACTTCTTCTTGCCAGAAGAATGAATTGTACTTAAAGGCCGAGGCGTTCAACTCAGCTCATTTCCACTCCCATGGCCGGAAGTTGCAAGATTCATCAAGCATTACCTAACCTGCGAGGGCCGATACCAGGTAGTTTATCAACACGATTTCCTTCTGTTATCTCATTTAAGGCACAATCGACGGGTCAATATTCCTTATTATTTGCTGGGTTGTTTGAAAAATATGGCACATTACTACAGAAAGGCTAAAGATCCCACCCTTTCACTTACCCATCACCGTCTTTTCCAATTGCTCATCCAAAGGGGATTTGTTCAACAAAACCTTCCACTAAATAACCCGCCCATAAACCCACAAGTAGCTGCTGAAATTCCTAAAAACCTCCCTGACTCCCCATAAGTACCCAATAGCCCACCTACAGAACCAACCAGACCAACCAATCCCCCTACCATACCAAACCCGCCTCATACCTTACCAGAATCATCCACTCCTGCCCTTCATATTCTTAGTGATGACTCTGAGCCAGAGAATTTTGCCTGCCCCATCATTGAGGAATGACCCTCACGAAAACGAAAACAAATTCCCCTCTTTCCACCATTCTTACGAAAAAAGCGAACAAGGGCCTCAACAAGGCCACCCATTATTTCCACTACCCTAGATTCCCAACCCATTCGACTGATACACCGTACATCTCCAACCTCCCAAATCCCGTGATCTTTGCCTGTCCCACCCACGGGCACTGAAACACAAGAACCATATGCTCAGGGTGGTGCGCCATCTTTCCTTTCAAACCCTGTAGATGAAACACAAGAACCAACTACCCATTCAGTGGCTGAAACAAAAGAACTAGCCATAGTTTCCACACAAGAACCAGCTACGACTGCAACAAAAGAACCAACTGCTGACATTGAAATTGAGATACAGGAATCAGAGACCCCGGGTGCTGCAACACTATGCTCCTCAAATAAAGTAGCTGAAACACAAGAAGCAGCTACCCATTCAGTGGCTGAAACACAAGAACCAGCCATAGCTGCCACACAAGAACTAGCTACGGCTGAAACACAAGAACCAGCCGCTGACATTGACATTGAGATGCAGGAATCAGAGGTCGAAGGTGCTGAAACACTACTCTCCTTACACCAAGAGGCTGAAACACAAGCATCAACTGCCATTCTTGTAGCTGCTACAAAAGAACTAGCTAATGAGGCTATGACTGCCACACAAGAACTAGTCATCTCTCAATCCGAACCAACAATGGCCGATGTCTTGGAAGAAAATGAGTTTTTTAAGTCTCAATTGGAAGCATATAAGCAAGAATTAGCCAGGGCAAGGGAAGCATATGAAAAAGAATTAAATCTGTACACCTTAGATCGAACAACAACCTTGTCAGAGGAGACTATAGAGAGCTTGTGTAAAGAATATATGTGTTGCCAATGTGGAGATATTTACTATCAAGCAGGCTATAAGGTAATTCAAGTCCCAGTGCCAGGAGCAACCCCTACTCCTTCACCTTTTGTAGCCAAGGAAGAACCTGCTGCAACACAAGAACCAGCAGGCCCTCCCAAGCTTAAGACTGAACCTGTTGCAACACAAGAACCAACAGGTCCTCCCAAGCTCAAAACTGAGCCCTGCATTGCAACAAAAGAATCCCCTACCTTTGTCAACAAAGTTGTATAGACAATGCCCATGGAGGAATTCACACCCCCCAGTCAGATCAATCTCCCCACTCTTATAGAACAATCTACTCAGACCTTACCTCATCCCACTACTTGTAATGCTGAAACACAGACTCAGCTATGGGATGAGCAGGCAGCAATACAAAAATGGAAGAAAGAATATGTTGAAACACAGACCAAAAGCCTGCAAGTGCACAGACAAAACTGGATAAATCACACCTTCTCAAATTGGGAAGCTCTAGAGCAGACACGTGAGGAAGATCATACCCTCAAGAAACAGAACAAGGAATTAAAAGGTAGAATGGACCAGGTATTTGATTTGACACAAAAACTACTGGCCACAAGAAAGCCATCTTGTAACTA
Source organism: Picea engelmannii (assembly GCA_009831015.1). NCBI lineage: Eukaryota > Viridiplantae > Streptophyta > Pinopsida > Pinales > Pinaceae > Picea > Picea engelmannii. The sequence continues at coordinate 337,597 of ML793210.1, read as the reverse complement.
CTCCTTGTTCCTTATGGAGCGACGCACATGGTTTCAGATCAAATCAATTATAGAAGGCAAATCCTATGCACTAATACATCCGGCAGACTTTGTCAAAACTTTCACAGAAGCATCTACTAGAGATCATCACCTCCTCAGTGAGGCATATTTCCACAATGAATCCATCCCTGAGAATAGGTAGCTGAACCTCAATCCTCTTGTTGGGGACATTCAGATTCGAGCGTTCACCTCCTTTCTCCTCAATCAAATCATTTGGCAAGATGACTTTTTGGCTGCCAAGCACAATGAAGATAATTGCCTCCTCTGGATAAGACCAGAACCTCAGAAGGAAGCCACCTTTGTTATAGAATATTATGAGTTCTTAAATAAACCAGGAGCCACTGAACATGTTCAGCAGCTACAATCAGCAGTACTCCAGGACTGTCAGCACATCATCAGATCCATAGAGATTCCTTCCCTCCAGGCAAATAACATGTTTTGGCAGCAATCCCCTGAAAAGAGACAACAACACAATCCTTTTAATCCTACCAACCTTGAGGTAGCAATTTGCAGGGTGCCTAACTACATCTAGTGTATTCAACACTGTGATGAAAACTGGATAGGGTACCGGTTTTATTTTCCTATCCTATGGTTGTAAATAGAAATGTATCAAATCAAATATAAGTTGCCTAAGAAGACAGAAACAACAACATGACAAAGATTATAGCAGGTCCAAGGGTTCAAAACGCCAACGGACAGTACCTCCCAGAGCTACTGCTTGAGTAATTTACACGATCAGAGTCGGTATTCAGACTCTGACTCAGAGTGACGTTGCCTGAGGACATGCAGCACCTTGAGTTGGGGGGGATGTTAGGACCACACAATGTACCTTTTTGCCTATACTTTTTGCCACTATTATACTCTTGATCACCCATATTTAAAATCATACTATCACTTTATCTGATCATTCTAGAGGTATACAACGTCCCTTCTCATTACTATACGTTTAATCTGTTTTGCATAATATTTTACATCACTCTCGTACTTAACCATTGATTAGAAATGTATAAGTGTTCAAACTGCAGATTAGCATTTGAAGCCTGTTGCTAAAACACAGAGCTGTTACACAGTCCAAGGTCACAGATGCTGAAACATAGAGTTGTTACACAATCCAAGGTCGCAGATGCTGAAACACAGAGTTGTTACACAGTCCAAGGTCGTAGATGCTGAAACACAGAGTTGTTACACAGTCTAGAGCTGCAGATGCTAAAACACAGAGGAAACCGCTAGGAACGACGATGCTGAAACACAAAGGAAGTCGTTACAGTTAGCGGTCAAGCACCAACCGTTTCTCCTACATAAGAATGCTGACACATCAAGAGCGCAATTCACGTGGTTGAAAAAACCCGCAAATTGCGATGCTGAAACAATAATCAGCAGCAACGAGAAGAAGTTGTTACTCCATCTGTAACAACAATACCTCATTCAACACCTGTAATAGTATTCTATTGTGCGGGATTAGGACATCCTATTCTGGTTTAGAAAGTAGATCCGGCTAAAGATAGGACTCAGATACACATTGTAACTTTTGATCAATTGTATCGAAGGGATTCCCTCTTTAAATAAGAGGAAATCATCATTCGAGGCATCGAAGTTTTATGTATTGAGAAAGCTTCAGAGAGGGGGACATACTTCAATTCCATATTGTAATATGATACATTGATAGATGAATAGAAAACTGTTTTGAGTATCCGTCTCTAATATTTTTCGTCTCAGGGGAATCTTATGAGAAGGGAGGGCCCACCTTCTTCACAAGATTCATCTGTTAGTTTTAGAAGTGTGTTAGTACAATTTCTGTTGATGCTTTGATTAAATTTTGTTTGCTGAAACACTACTTTTAATGAATTCCTCTTTGCTGAAACACTACTGAACTCTGTCTTAGTTTATTGAATGAAATTCGTAATTCTTTTTAGCAATCTTTTGTGATTATTTTATGAGGCTAGCCAGAGATTGGGTTAAGGGTTGCTGCTTAAAAAGGAAGGGATCAGAATATCCTGTTCTCTATAGATTTCAATTACTTCTGCAAGTGTGTTATATAGAGATTGGGTTAAGGGTTCCTTCTCAGAAAGGAAGGAATCAGGAGATCTTGTTCTCTGTAGATTTCAATTACTTCTGCAAGTGTGTTAGCCAGAGATTGGGTTAAGGGTTCCTGCTCAGAAAGGAAGGAATCAGGAGATCCTGTTCTCTGTAGATTTCAATTACTTCTACAAGTGTGCTAGCCAGAAACTGGGTTAAGGGTTCCTGCTAAGAAAGGAAGGAATCAGGAGATCTTGTTCTCTGTAGATCTCAGTTATTTTTCACAAGCGTGCTAATCAGGGATAGGGCTTAAGGTTCCTGCTTAGAAAGGAAGGAATTAGATGGCCTTGTTCTCTGCTAGATAGAGTTAGCTTTCTCTGCATTATTGTTTTCATGAAAGAGGGTTAATCATAAATAAAGTACTGAAATCTCTGTTGAGAGTAAGGGTCATATTCTCTGGTTGCAGAATAGTTGTTCTTTCCTGTTGCAAGAGTTATTTTAATGTAATCCAAGATTCTTTAGATTAATCTTTAAGATCTGCAATAGGTAGTTTGCTTTCCTGTGATTTAAATCAGAATTTCAGTTCATTCAAGGCAAGTGTGATTAGTATAGTTTCTTTTACTACAACTTTAAGCTGCTTTTGGAATTGAGCATATATAGTGCATGGTTATCTTTGAAATAAATAGACTTCCCTGGGTTGACAATTTATGTATCACTTAATTGTTTGAATCAATTAAGCAATTATAGTGACCAACAATTAGGTTTGAGATTTTCTACCAGAAGTACATCTTCTTCTTTGGTTTTGTTATTTCCCAAACCGACGGTGCCTTTTCCCAATATTTTGGTTGACGTATTATCTCCAAAAGTTACTTTTCCTTTTCCTTTCTTGTTTAACTTGAGAAATTTTCTTTGATCTCCACTCATGTGTTTGGAACATCCATTGTCTATATACCACTGCCATCCTTGATTTTTCGCATACAAGGCTACATTGCACCCTGTTTGCTTTTTCTTCCATACTTTTTTATTATTGGGAATATTTATCCTTTTATCATATTTAGGAAATCTACATTCACTATATTTATGACCATAGTTGTTTCATTTGTAACATTTAACATTGTAGTCTTGTAAGGGAGAGAAGGAGTTCTAGTTTCTTCTTTTTGCATTATCCTTATTATTTCCCTATCTTTGAACATTTCTTGGCTTGTACTCTCTATAAGATTTACATTGTATTTCTTTATGTACAATTTTTTTGCAGGAATAGAAATAACTGAGGAAGATATATTGATTTATGTTAGATGGACTCCTTCTTATGATTCTATTCTTCTCGTTATCTTTTTCATTAGTATATTTATGTTTATTTGTGATAGTTTCAAATGGTATTGTTCTTGTTTTCTTTTCTTTTGTATTTATGGGTTTATTAAGAACATTTGCATAGCTGATTTTGTCATTTTCTTGTTCTGTAGAGGGATCATATCCTATTCCTTTCTTATGATTTGATGATCTCTGACTTCTAAGAATGTTATTCAATATTTTTGAGTTGTTTTCAAATTTAGACCAAATATCTTATTTTTCTAGTTTCCCTTTTAGTTGAACTATTTCATCCTCCAATATCTAACACATTTGTTGTTTTTCACTGATTTCTTTATTCAATATTTCTTATTTTCTTGTGGGTTCTTGGATTTGAGTTTTTAATTTAATAATCAATTGTTCTGACTCACTGATGATTTTGGAAATGTCTTTCTCTCTTGATTTAGTAGCTTCTTCAATATCTAGAAGTTCTTCCCTTCGTAACCTGTTTTGTTTTTTAGTTTTTCTTAGTCATTCAATTACACGAAGGAATTCTTCTTCAAAGTTCACTTATTATTCATCTTTTGAATGATTTTCATCTTGATTTTTTATTCTCATAAATAGAATCTATGGCTCCTCTTCTTCATTTTCTTTCGATGAGCCACTGTCTTCTTGGGTAAAGAACGTTTTATTTTTCTTATAGAACTTATTTTTATCATTAGTTTTTCTTTTCTTCTGATGTTTGAAGGTTCTTTCATCATAACTTTCCTCTTGCTTAGGATAGAGACATTTATTGGAAAAGTGCCCAATTTTTCCACAGTTGAAACATATTAGAGGAATCTTTCCTTTTTATTTCTGAGTCCCTTTCTTGAGTTTCTTTATGAAGTTGGAAGTTTCTTCATTAGATATATTTGATGACTCATCATTGGTCTTTTGATCCTGCCTCATCTTTGTTTTAGATTCTTTAATGGTTGTTTCTCTTTTTGATGGTTTTTTGTTCCCTGTTCTCATCTCATATGTTGTAAAAATTACATGAAGTCGATCTACTGTGATTTTGTCAAGTTCTAGCCTTTCTTCAATTGTAGAAATCTTGGCATCATATCTCATAGGTAATGACCTTAATATATTTTGTACAATAGTCTTATCGGTAAGTTCTTCTCCTACTGCTCTTATTAAATTAAGTACCTCATCTACCCTATGAAAGTATTCAACAATGTTCTCTTCTTCTTTCATTTTCAAATTTTCAAACTGAGCTCTATAGGTTTGTAGTTTTTTTTCTTTGACTTTTCTATCTCCTTCATATACAACTTCCAATTTGTCCCATATTTCCTTAGTTGACTTAAAATGCATGACCTTCACACATATAGAATTTGTCAATCTTCCTAGAATGGAATTAACTTCTCTTGAGTTGTCATTGCATATTTTCTTTCCTACAATATCTATGGGTGGATTGGCTGGTGCAGTGTAACCATCTACAACAGATTTCCAGACATCAAAACCAAGAGCCAACAAGAAGCTTTTCATTCTTATTTTCCAGAGAGCATAGCCACCTCCATTGAACAATGGTGCTTTGTTGGAAGACATTCCCTCTTGTTGATCCATTTATTTCAAGATCTACCTTCCAATTATTATACTGTGATGAAGGCACTTTATCTGATACCAATTGTTTGAAATACTGAGAGGGGGGGTAAATCGATATTACCCTTTTAAAACAATTAGCAATTAATTTGATATTTTATTAATTACCACAATAGATCAACAATGGACTTGTATTTAAAATAAAATATATAAATATAATTAACATTAATTACAAGGTTTTATAAAGAATAGTGAAGGACACCAATCCTTTCTAGAGCACCAATTCTAGGAGACACAAATCCCCTTCTTCAGGGCACCAACCCCAAGAATCACCAACTCCCTTGTTTTTAGGACACCAACCCTAGGAAGCACCAACTCCCTTGTTTTTAGAGCACCAATCATAGGAAACACCAAATCCCTTATCTATTAAAGGATATGAATCTTTCCTTGCTCCTCCCTTCCACCCTCACTGCATAAGTATCATCAATTTCTCTTCTTGGACTCTACTTCTACTTTGATCTTTTGATCTAGACTACATAGACACTTCTTCTTCACCATCTTTTCTTTCTTATATAGTTTTCCAACTGGTGTGAGCATTGAAGCATTATGTCCCTTTATTTGGACCATCACACCTCTTTATTTAAATTAACAATAATAACGTTTTTTTTTCTCCAATATTATTCATACATTATCATGAAAGATTTTCAATTTAGTGAGAGGGATTTTCATAAATCGATCACTAATATGGATCAATTTTGTTTTAACTTGATCCCATGCCTCTTTATTTCATTCTCAATTTACATTGATTAGATCTAATCTTTTTTATTATATTTTTAATATATTGCAAGTATTGGATTACTTAAGATAAATCAAGACAAAGTCCATATCCTATTTGGTTCAACGTTCCTTCTTGATTGAGATAAATTTTTGATTCTGTGTGTTGAATTTCGCACATAAACACTTCAAGACCTCTATTTCATATGAACATAGGTGGTGGATAGGCCTTAATCCAAACATGTGCTTAATCACTTATCAATATGAATGGTCACATTTTAATTTCACATTGAGATGGATGGTTCTTGTTCACTTCAGAACTTCGCCTTTCAATGTTTAAGGTAGTTGTTGGTAGGAGAAACTAGATATCCCTCAAGAACATACTCCCGTAGTGACGTAGATTGTTGACATCACTATTGATGTGGCACTAGTTGAGTGGTTTCCACATGTCACCTAGATTCGTGACTTATGTATACCTAAAGTGCAAATTGGACCTTGACACTTGTCACCATATGATTGTGCCACATGTCCTTACTGATGTGGTCTTGCTGACGTGGATATCTTGAAGTGTCATATGTATTTCCCCTTTGGATCATATATCAGACAGTCTAGTTTTCACCTAAATTCTTGATCCAACGACCCTCATTCACTTCGGGACTTTGGGGCTCCTGCCTTCGGGTGAACTTACATGTTTTAGAACCCTTTTTGCCGAAGTGGTTAGCATCAAAGTTGACCACCATTGGACTTGCCTATCCTCATCCAACAATCACCATGCATTGCCCAGATCTAATGGCCCTCATTCACTTCAGGAATTCAAGGCTCCGACCTTCGGGTGAACTTACATGTTTTAGATCCCTTTTCGCCGAAGTGGTTAGTGTTGGAGTTGATCATTTCCTTTCCTTTACTGCAATCTGGCAGTTCCAATATTTCACTCCAGATCAATGGTTGATGACAATTTGTGACTTTGGGGCTTTGGCCTTTGGTTAAAATTACATTTTCTTGGCTTCTTTCCCCCGGAGTGGTTAGCGCCAGAGTTGATCGTCTCCTTTCCTTTACTGTGATTTGACGGTTCTAATATTTTCACTCCAAATCAATGATTGATAGTAGTTCGTTTAATCCAAGACTCCAGGATATTTGTGGCTTACATTGTCCTTCCACTAAACTCGATCAGATGGTTGAGAATTCATCTGAAGTCCCTCCTTGATCTAACGACTAGAGGAATTTTGTGAGTTTGTTCCTCTACCTTATTTCTAATGTCTCAAAACTTACGCTATCCTTCCACTTGGATTCGATCAATGGTTCTAATTGATCTGATGGTTGTGATTACTCCCTAAATTTGAATGGACGATTATATTTCCACGAGCCTTCACAAAGGATTTTTCGGTGTAGGCTCTTGCTTCTGCATGATCTAACGGTCCAATATTTTCTCAAGAACTATATCAACAGACATGATTCTTCCTTGATTCTTTTGGAGTTTTATTGTGGGGATTTCAACCCTGATAGTGTTTCTGCAATGCGCTCTCCCTTTTGAGCTTCGATTAATGTCCTTCCTTTTGATATTTGGGTTTATACTGGATTCTTCTGCAACCTGTTGACATCAATGAAAATATCATACCACTATGTCCAACAAGCGTCTCATGAATTTTTGTATGTATGTGATACAAATGAGAGGAAAAATATATGTCCAAGGAGGACATATGATGGTTGTCAAAGCTAGAAAGCATGGAAATAGGCTATTGTTGTGAAATGAGAACCTTGTGATAATCCATGATTCCAAAATAATGATGTGTTTTGGTGACACGGGTTGAAAGGACACTTTCGACAGAGAAAGCGTGAGAGACGCCTCAACTGTAAGACTCAGGGAGGTCTCATAAATTCTTCTTGTGTGATAAATCCCGAGAAGGAAAGATGGATCACCCGAGGGACTATATAGTAGAGAAGGGGATGCTTGAGCCTAGGCCTGGAGGGTAAGTGATCGTAAGGAAGAGGAAACTCCAATAGTTTTTGTAATATGTTGATTTCTATCATGCACATAATGGGCATGCCAAGGAAAGCAGTGAGCCAAGTTAATGAGATAGCCATATGGATGCAGGTCCATGAACTGCACATATAAGTATTGTGCTAAATTGTGAATATTTCCACTTGAATTTAAACAACACTAAAATGTTTTGCATGAAATGATAATTAATATGTTTGTTGTTGAAAATTGTTGTAGGCATGTTCTAAAATGCCAAAGTCTTAGTAAGGACCATATCAAGAAGAGGAATAACATTGTTGGGATAGTTAAAAGAAGAAGGCATGGCAAGTGTTGTTGAGAAATAAAGAACATTGAGGATGGTGTTCCTTTGAACATGGAGGGGATTGTAACAATCCCTCTATAAACCATGAATACATGTAATAAATCACGATTAGTGATTGCCATGCAATGACATGTAAATATTGTAAATGTATTATTCAATATTGTAAATTCCAAAACTAACTGTGGGGTGAATCCTTAAAGTACAGGACATGATATCACTAGTGGAATGAGAGGAGGCCCTAATAAACTAAAGAAACTCAAGCCTTATTCATATTATTTCTGTTAGCCCTTATTTCAAGACAAATTAGTTAATTAGGGAGGTTGGTGGTTGAACAACCAACCACACCAATGAATGGAAGTATGGAGGGATGTCAGAAGGGACATGAATCAATCATCTAGAGGACAGTATGAAATATCATGACAGGTCCCCAGGATTGACCCATAAGTTTCCTTATGACAAAAGAAACATAAAGTTTGAGAACCTGCCTAAGTCATGCATGCAATAAAAGCACACAGGGAGAGAACGAGAGGAGTTTGGGCTTCTAAGGAGGAGAGCTGCTAGAAGGAATGCACGAGTGCATGCAATAGAGGGATCATAGAACCCATAGAATATTTCAGATTTGGAGTATAGAAAATACAAAAAACATGACCTGAGATACGAGGGTCGTGAGATTGATGTTGGGAAGGCATCTAATAAACCTCAAAGAGTCATGGGTAGGTGGGTGTATGGAAAATATCTACCAAGAGTAGAGTGAGCATCAAATCTTACTGAGAACCTAAGAGAGATTCCCTAGTGGTATCATGTCTTGGCACATGGGTGGCCATAATGATAAAAGTGAATGCATATGAGCCTATAGTTGGCTGGAAAGGAGAACATCCATAGTCAGTTGGTTAGCTATCAACTATAATAGATAAGTGTTTTTGTACCCTGTATAATTGAACTATAACTTAAGGCTGAATTTACTTGTGAATGATTCAGAGACGTGCATGTTTGTTTGATTATTAGACGATTTGTTTTACAACATGGGTATTTTATGTGTTAGTTACTAGTCAGAATACCTACTATTAAACTTGTACAAAAGTCATTGTATGTGACTGTTGTCAGGGGTTTCTACTATTGCAATTATCCTTGACTATTGTTGATAGGATTGTGCATATATGAAAATTATATGTTACATATAGTGATGATCACAGTTATAACTATACTTGTGAGCATATTCTTTTAAGAGTTGCTTGGACCTGTACATTTTGTGTACATATAGTCAGTGGCATAGTTACATTGGAGGAGATGGAAATTATGCAATTTTGTCATCGTAATGACTAGGGGCCATTTCTTGTATATATATATATTGAATATACACATATTGTTGTTGATTACGTATATTCCTGCATGTATGCGAGGGTTTGTCCATATAATACAATGATATCAAGACTGAAATTATGGCCTGATGCGGTTCATCTTGGGCTAAAAATATCTTGTATAGGTATGGAATATTCATAGTCTACCATTATGCATTAAAACAGATAAGGGAGAAAACCTTAGCCTGCATGAATAAGAGGTTTTGTTTCCTTGAAGGCCTGGTAAGCCTTATAATTATCCTGGAAGAATTTTAGATCCACTAATCCATAATTGTATTAACGAATTTAATATATCCTACGCTTTTCCTTGGATGAATCTTCGTTGCTGATTTGGCATGGAGTTTTGATGCAGACTGTCGATCGAGGTCCCTCTCATATGAGAAATTATAAAGGATCTAGAACTGTTAATACTTGTTGGATCCGTCGGAGAAACTCTCAGAGGAATCATGACCATGGATCACAGGAGGGGAGTCAAGGTAGTAGAGGAATATGTCGCTCTGATGAAAGAAACTCCAAGAATCCTTATCCACCTTTAGATCTATTAGGATGGCATCAAGTAAACTTAGTAATAGATCAATGTGGGTAAGTATTTAGGCATGGTCGAGGAAAAATGGATATGTTACACTGACAGAGAAAGCTTATGTGTATGATGGGAACATGTTCTAGCCTGTAATTGGTTGAGACAATAGAGGGTATGTGCCCTCATGGATTCCAAACCTTGATAAGTGATTTAATAGGGGGAGTAAGTTTGTAGGCCACAAAAAAGGAATGGAGGGTGTAAAGTGTAGGAAAAAGACTTAGAAGCATTATAGTTCATGGATATTGGAAACGTGAGATGAATGAGTCTGTGAGTCTGCCAACCTGTGAACTTTACAAAATCACAAAATAATCCGCCAACCCGTGAACTTTACAAAATCACAAAATAATCTAAGTGTTGAGTTTTAGAAGAGAGGAAGGGACTTAGATGAGTTTGCGAGTCCATGAGTCTGCCAACCTGCGAACCCGACAAACTCACAAAATAGTCTAAGTGTTGAGTGTTAGAAGAGAGGAAGGGACTCAAATGATTTCGCGATTCCGCCAACCTGTAAACCCGACAAAATCACTAAATAATCAAAGTGTTGAGACTTCTCAGATGAACCTATGAAAGGATTCTTATAGAATTATGCATCCACGAGTCTGTAAGTCCACGTAGATGGAAAAATGGCTAAGTGTCGAGACTTCTTGGAAGGACCTAGGAAAGTATGCTTATAGAATTATGCATCCACTAGTCAATGAGTCCATGTAGATGGAAAAATGGTTAAGTATTGATACTTCTCAGATGGACCTATGAAAGGATGCTTATAGAATTATGCATCCGTGAGTTCACGAGTCCGCGTAAGATGGAAAAATGGTTAAGTAATGAGACTTCTAGGGTGGAATGATGAAAGGAATCTACAAAATTATGAATCTGAGTGATGATTATTGCAGGCCTGCGTGAATTGAAGCTCCACCATGGCAAGCTAAGATAGTGCCATGTCAGAACTAGGGTGTCTCCACGTTAGCTGGAATGAACAATGACACATCAAGTGGATGCAACGTGGAAGTAAGAGAGATGTTGACTATGTAAACCCAAGAACTTCAGAAGGTCATACCTTTCATTCTAGAGCTCGATTATGAGTGAATTCACCATCGTCGGAAAGCTCTTGATTAGAAAAAGAGGAAGGAGTTGTGATAGAGAAGATTTAAGGTTGATAGAAGAAGTGAAAATTTAATACCCTATCCCTTAAAAGGGTACTTATGTTGGAAAATATTGAGAGGGGGGGGTGAATCAGTATTTGAGCTATCAATCAATTTTTAACTTTTCTTTTACTGAAAAATCTTAGTCTACTTTATAGAGATCAGTTGTTGTATATTCTTATGAAAACAGTAGTGCATCCAGAG